>JAVJIF010016927.1:0-88294 GCA_038442645.1 Agave tequilana | reverse complement strand
TAATGAGAGAATTACAGAGTATAAAAATAAGAAGATAACAGTCCAAAAGCATATATGTGAAATAACCACCTTACTCAAAAACTCAAAGTTAATGGGCAATCTCAATTTCAACAGCCAGGTACAATAGGGTACAATCATCCAAAACGCACATCATCACTACACTCACAACAACAAACAGAAGCCGGATAAAATTTAGTTGTATAATTTGAATAACATAAAGCTTTCTGTAGGTAAGTTCAATGTATAACGTTCAATTAATACAAATGAAAAGGGAATATATTAATTGTGGTTTTGATATGTAAATATAATCAACTTTCCCCAACATAATTGTGATCAAATTAACAGTATATTACTGTTCCCCAAACAAGCACTGATCTTTGATGATTCCTACCACAACATTGTGAAATTTATGATGACCATAACAAAAGGATCTACAACATCTACACTTTTATCCACATTTATTTATGTGCCGCATTTGTTAGAGTAATTTGCTGTCAAAAAGTTTTTGAGAATACAGTGTGTATAAAGACATAACTATGCTTACCCATTGGAGTCTCTTGATAGGTGTTGAAGCCTTAATCTAAGAAATGGATTCCACTGAATGATTACCACAGGATGATAGCTTCCATGGAGTTCTTCTGATATAATTAGTAATAATCTAATTGACTGTGTTACTTCCACAGATTCCAAGTAGAAAACATGAGACGCATCACACAAGGATCATGGGATCCATGCCTGATATTGAACATGAAATCTTGCCTGGCTCTTTTATTCAAAGCCGAGGCGGTATCTGTAAAACACCAGGTGGATGTAATTGACGTGGGACGAAGAGGAATTTAGAGTTTGTGGTGGGAATTGGTGAAATTGGGGAAGAACAGTGGAATTAGAGATTGGGTATGATCACGGATCGCAACCCAAATCTCAGCTTCACCGCCTGGTTCGATTAATCCATGAGACCAAATCAAACAACACAAAATTTCCATGAGAAAATAATTTTTAAGCAAATAATCATCGTTATTTAGAAATCTAATACATGACTATATATAGCCTACAAAATGTGCATCACACATGTAATTATTGATAGGATCAAATTTACTCAAATCTAACCCAAATTAACTCCTAATTCTTTACAAAATCTATCCAAATCTAAATTAAATAAAAATCTAAGTCATATCAAATCAAATCAAATCTTCTTCAAATTTAAATTCTAAATCTAAATAGATACTAATAAATCTGAGTCATTCGATTCCCATCATTCTTGCCGGCTTGAAAATATTCATCTTTGATGAATACAATAGTAAGTAACAAGGTAAGATGAAAACAACAAAAAGTTTCTTTGAGAACATGAAGATGAAAGAAAAGAACAGAGAAGATCGGAGGAGTGAGGATGAGGCAATCTTCGTTGGCATAGCGGCGTGGAGATCTCAGCGATGATGACAAGGACTTGGTGGAGACTGGACGGCATGGGATTGAGGCAGCGACGGGGATGCGACGACAATGATTAGGTAGAGGCAATGGAGGCACGATGGCGGTGGCGGTGACATGGATCTAGAGCTTGCAGATGAGAGTCCGGGGAGAGATGATGAGCAATTTTTTCCAGAAATTTCGGCTCTGATAGTAAAATTGATGTGGGACGAAGGGGAATTTAGGATTTGTGGAGAATTTTGTAGAATTAGGGAAGAACATGGATTTTAGCGGTTGGATATGACCATGAATCGCAACCTGGGCGTTAGCTTCACCGCCTGATTCGATTAATCCATGAGGTTAATTCAAACAACACAGATTTTCATGAAAAATAAATTTTAATTCAAATCATCGTTATTTTAGAAATCTAATACATAGCTATATATAATCTACAAAACGTGCATCGCACAAGTAATTATTGATAGGATCAAATCTAACTCAAATTAACTCCTAAGTCTTAACAAAATCTATCTAATTCTAAATTAAAAAAATCTAAATCATACCAAATCAAATCAAATATTCTCCCTGATTTGAAAATATTCAACTCTCATGAATACAATGAAAGTAATAAGATAAGATGGAGACAACAAAATATTTCTTTGAGGACATGAAGATGAAAAGGAAGGGCGGAGAAGATCGGAAGAGTAAGGACGAGGCAATTTTCATCTGCATGGAGGCGTGGAGATCTCAGCGACGACGAGGACTTGGTGGAGACTAAACGACATGGGATGGAGGCAGCGACGGTGATGCGATAACAATGATGAGATGGAGACAATGGAGGCATTGTGGCGGTAGTGATTACATGAATCTAGAGCTTGCAGATAGGAGTCTGGAGAGAGATGATCTAATTTTTTCCAGAAATTTCGACTCTATACCAAAATTGATGTTGGACGAAGGAGAATTTAGAGTTTGTGGTGAGAATTTAGTGAAATTGGGAAAGAATAGTGGAACTAGGGATTGGATATGATCACGGATCGCAACCCAAATCTCGGCTTCACCGCCTGATTCGATTAATTTATGAGATCAAATTAAACAACACAAAATTTTCATAGGGAAACAATTTTAAGCAAATAATCATCGTTATTTAGAAATCTAAAACATGGCTATATATAGCCTACAAAATGTGCATCGCACATGTAATTATTGATAGGATCAAATCTACTCAAATTTAATCCAAATTAACTCATAAATCTTAACAAAATCTATTCAAATCAAAATTAAATAAAAATCTAAATCATATCAAATCAAATCAAATTTTCTTCAAATCTAAATTCTAAATTTAAAAATATACTAACAAATCTGAGTCATTCGATTCCCATCATATTTCCTCATAGATATGAATTGAATAGCCCCAAGAGATTGACACAGATCATCTCTTTTCGCGATCATAACAGATGATCTGCTGTAGAAGACAGGATGAGTCCACCATAGCAACTCTCATGAGGAGGCAGAGTACAACATATCATCATGACATGGAAGGGAAGATGGAGTCAACATCAAAATGGTTCAAGGAGAGCAGTAGAGCTTGTGGGTGTGCCGATAAGAAGCCCGATATGTCTCCATGCAGGTCTATCTATAACATAAAATGTATAAGCGATGAATGGAGATTATATTCATCATATGAATATACTTAGAACAAGGAATATAGTGCAAACAACATACCTGATGGAAAACCAGGTTCTCTTGTGAAGGAGACCACCCCTAGCTCATCAATGCAAGACTGTATGAGATGATCTTCTCCATACAAGGCTGGGTACCTCTTAAGACAACCATCTAAATTCTTTGCCAGTGTCGTCGCAAGTGGGTAGCTTACGGCGAATCCAGCTCCGCCAAAACCCATGTTAAATGAATGCTGATCATTTTGCCCAGTGCATTCTGAATTACCTCCAATGTAATGGTAACCATTGTGATCGTCCTTCGCTAGGACTTCAACCAGGAAATCCACAAAAAGGACTCTGCCATCGTCAGTCTTGACAAACCATCTCACCCCTTCAACCCTTCTTTGAATGTCTCCAATATCATTTGCGCCATCTTTACAGTACAGCGATTTGTCTGTCAATCATAGGCTTTGAATCTAGCAGTGTCTGCAGAAATTCGGAAAGAAGGTGAAGTGGCAGGCCATGGGTTGGTTGGGTGCCACCATAGATCGATGTAAGGCCCACGGTGTCTCCATGCTTTAGCAGAGCCTGAGATTGCAAATACTATGTGGCTGATGTTGGTAGTAGACACTAAATCAGCAGTGGCAAGTGAGGATGCTCTGATTATGGGTCTTCTTCATGGGATTGGTTGAAATAAGATGGTCATACAACAAATGTACAAGGAAAAAATATAAGTCCAATAAGACGGAAACACTTTCATTAAGCGAGCTCTCAGAATTTCAAACAACTTGGAAAACTTGCGCCAATTTAGAATTGCAGTGATCATGGCACCTCCCAGAACTTGAATCAGTATAGAATATTAGAGTTTTGTTGAATGCTGTCTGTCTGTTGTATAGGATTCAGCTGGTGCCTCGCCTTTGCCTCCTCTGCCGCAGGTTGATGCTGTTTAGCAATGTTGTAACCTTAGGTACCTCTCTTTTTGGTCGTGGATACATATTGGATGGTTTGTATTGCGTTTAGATCATCGATGTTATAGTTCAGTTTGCCGACAATATGAATTTGGGAATAAAAGTTTGAGTGCTTATCAAATTCAATCGTTTCCTTTTTCTCAAGTAAAAGCTGAAATCCACCCTGTATCCTTAACAAGATCATAAGAAACAAGGAAATAAAACTTCTCTTTCTCCTAAAATAGAATGAATGACCTTGTGAAGTTGAAAGTACTGCATAGATGACTAGGGAACATCTATAAATGGGATTCTTGATTCTGATGAGAATGCAGGTATGCTTTTGGCTTCAGAGAGGGGGGAAGAAACAAATTAGGAAAGACAAGAAAGGGAACAAGACGCAGCTTTTTGGTTTTAATTTCACTGATCTAAATTTAGGAAAGTTTTATAAGCAAGCAAGAGTTTAACTCATAATTTTCTCAGGCATTTCCCAGTGATATCCTAGAATATTATTAAAGAAACAATTCCTTCAACAAAATCATCAGCAGATTTTAGAAATTTGTAAAAGGGAAAATTGTCTTTAAATCCCTGTGATGGGACATTCCTGCGAAAAAACTCCTTGGAGTTTGAAAGCATGTGAACAAGTTACTTGACCAAAGATTCAGGGCGTGTTTGGTAGCTTGCAAATGTTTGCAAAATGCAAAAATTTTTGCAACTTTACATTTTACACTTGTTTGGTTTCGTTTGCAAAATGCAAAATGCAAAAAACTTTTGCAACTCTTTTTTTCCCACTTGCAGTTTCTACAGTTAAATTTGTGGTCATGTAAATCTCAATTTTACACTCATGTTTTCCCACTTGCAGTTTCTACAGTTAAATTTGTGGTCATGTAAATCTCAATTTTACACTCATGTTTTCCCACTTGCAGTTGCTACAGTTAATTTTGTGGTCATGTAACTCTCACTTGTAGTACCCTTACAGTTTAAAAACAGTTACTGGATAATCAATATATAATTTAATATTATTAAATACTTAATGTTTTAAATAGTGTTCAATTTCTTATTTAATTATTTAATTATTTTATATTTTTATCTTTAATTTTTTTATTGTTTTTAATATTGTTTTAATATTTAATATTTTCTATTTTAATTTAATATTTTTATTTAATATTTTATTTAATACTTTATTATTTTATTAATACTTATTCCATTTTTTATTATTTTATTTAGAGTTAATATTTTATTAATATAACAATATTATACTTTACTATATATTTAATTATTTATTTTTTTAATATATAATTAAATATTATTAAATATTAATATTTTAATAGTGTTCAATTTCTTATTTAATTATTTAATTATTTTATATTTTTAATCTTTAACTTTTTTATTGTTTTAATATTTAATAATTTAATATTTTAATTTAATTTTATTATTTTATTAATACTTATTTCATTTTTTATATTTATTTAGAGTTAATATTTTATTAATATAACAGTATTATAGTTTAATATAAAATTACTATATATTTAATTATTTAATTTTTAATATGAAAAATTACTTTATTAATATCAGAATATATTTTATTATTATATTAATATTTTATTATGTTAATATTGTAATAATAATTCAGTATAATAATACTATAATGATAATTTATTATTAAATTATAATTATATTTTACTTTATTAATTTTATATTTCTATAATATTACAATAATATTATAATAAAATTTATATTATAATAATTTTCAAGTATTTTTAATGTTATAATATTATAACTATATTTTATTATTGTTGTAACATTTTTTAATATTTATATTTTATTAGTATTCTTAAAATTTTATTAACGTTCTTTAGATTTTCTTAAAATTTTATATTATTTATTTAGTTAATATTTTAGTAATATTTTACTATTTATACTAATATTTTATTAATATTATTGTTATAAATAAAATATTAAGATTATTAATTTTTTATCTCAAATTTATTAATACAATTTAATTTGCAATAGTAAATTTAATTTAATAGTATTTATAATATTTAAATCACTGCTACAGTTAATTTTGTGGTCAAACTTTTTCACTTACACTTTTACATTACCAACCAAATACCGTAAAACACAATATACTTTACCATTTACATTTTCACTTTATCAACTAAACACCGTAAAACACAATATACTTTTCCATTTACACTTCACTTTATCAACCAAACACTACTTTACCATTTACACTTTCACTTTATCAACCAAGCACCGTAAAACACAATATACTTTTCCATTTACACTTCACTTTATCAACCAAATACCGTAAAACACAATATATTTTCTCTGTTACAGTTCATTTTTTCCATTCTCATTTTACGACTTACGACTTGCGACGTTTTGTAACGAAACAAACAGGCCCTCAATGTGAAAAAGTCACTGTCCCCACCTAAGAGCAATACATACTACATGGTATTTTTTATTTGCCCATATTACCTTTGATTAGTTGGCTTTTTTGGGCTGATTTGGGTGGCCCACGTTACGAGCATTTAATGCTCACCACACGTTAGTTGCAAGGGCTGGCTTGCAGGCTTTTATTTGTCTGCTCTTTTATAATTTATGTCCACCTCAAACTGGATATTTTTTTGCATCGATAATTTTTTTTGCAGATTTTTTTTTTTTGCATGGATGCTATATTCTTGTCCACCTTTCTCTAATTTTTTATGTCCACCTTCAATGGATACTATATATGCGCTATATATATATATTTGCCCACCGTTAGTAATTAATTCATAACATATAAATATAAATATTTATTTATTCACTTATATTTACTTGTTTATTTTATTATTTTATTAATTTATAAATGTATATTATATTAAAAAATATTTACTTATTACATAATGATGTGAGTCTATTAATGACCAATTTTGTTTAATATTCTGTCCACCTTCTCTAAAATTTTGTCCACCTTATTTAATATTTTGTCCACCTTCCAAAATTCTGTCTATGTTCTCTAATTTTCTTTCTACTTAATCTAAAATTTTGTCCACCTACTCTACTTTGTCAACCTTCTCTATAATTTTGCCCACCTTTTCTAATATTATGTCCACCTTCTCCAAAATTTTGTCCATTTATTCTGATATTCATTCCTCATTTCCTGATATTATTTTCACGTACTCTCATATTTAGTTCACTTTGTGAATGATTTTGTCCACCTTCTCAACAATTTGTACATCTTCTCTATATTCTGTTACATTCTTCAAAATGATGTCCACCTTCTCAAAAATCCTATCCACTTTCTCTAATATTTTGTCCACCTATTTTAATGTTCGGTAATATTATGTCCACAATTTTGTTAACCTTCTCAAAAATTATGTCAACCTTCTCTTATATTCTATCTATCTTCTTCAAATTATGTCTACTTTATCTAATATTATATCCATTCAGTTTAATTTTTTGTCTACATTTTCTAATATTTTGTCCACGCGCTCTAGTATTTTGTCCACTTTTCTCAATAATTTATTGGGAATGGAGACAACCTTCAGCGGCCCGGGGTGGCAGGGGGAGGAGCCCCCTGCGACGCATGCTAGCGGCACTTTCGTCATTACAGCAATACTATTCTATTTACTTTATTAATTTTTGTCCAACTTTCTCATTTTCTGTCCTACTTCGTCAGTTTCTATACAACTTTACAAGAATCTATCTCACTTGACCAAATAAATAGTAAGAAAAAATACCTCCGCGCCAAAATTACCTCTAAATTCCTTCTTCAAAATTCATCACATAATCCTCTCTTTTTATCACAAATTCATCACAAATAATAATTAATAACAAATTACCCAATTGATATTCTCAAATTCAACAAACTCATCACAAATTTGTCACCTTTAAGATAAAAAATTAATCACAGTCAAAGTGATCGACATGAAGACTGAACAAAATTGGCAGCACTCAAATGATAATTTCGAATTTCAATAGCCAAAGTGACCCACGCGAAAACTGCAGGCGCGTAAACAGGGACCTAGACACGTCTAAAGTGATATTCAAGGGCTTATTAGTTTTTCACAGGGATGTCTTTTCACAGGAATTTAAAGACAATTTTCCCTTTGTAAATTGTCAAAAGGAAGGTGACAAAATCATCGAACTTCAGCTATTGATTCACATACTAGCATATAGGATATCAGAACTCCAAACAATATTTCCCACAAAAAGAAAAAGGTCCAAACACTAGCTATTTTATTTCTGCAGATTATTTCTTCTTGTAGCTCTCTATTTGCACTATAATTTTACTTTACTCCCCTAAATGTACTGAATCTTGTGACATATTACAATTTACGGCCAAAACTCACAGAAGTTAAAATTTCTAAACTGTTTTCAACTATCAGCAAAGTAGATAAACAGACAAGTACAAGTGAAATAAAATGAAAAAAACATTGTATGCAGAAACACATACAGGTCAACTATTTTTCATGAAATATGCTAATAGGGACAAGGATCACACGACCAAATGATTCAGACCTTAGATCAAAGATCAAAAATGAAACAAGAAGAATTCGACATGATTGAATTATTCCACCCCTTATATAAAGAGGGGGAGAGACATACTTGACATTGACGTAATCTACTCAAATGTTAAGAGTTCCCATTTCATTGCTTATTCTTTAAATGAAACAGGTGGCTATATTCAACTTTTCTCGAAAGAAAAAAAATCCTAGGGAATCTCGTCAAGAAACACAATTTGCTAACACGGGTGAGATTGCGAAGTGCACTAGAGGTTAAACCGTTATGATTCCCCAAGAGAAATCCCCAATATTATTATGTTGAGTAGGGAGTTGGATCAATCACGTGTACTTCCACAAGGAAAGAATAACACACCTCACAGAACTAAAAAGTTTATTTTAGAAACTAAGCAAACAAGGATCGTGAAGGACAAGAAAAAGAAAAGAAGAGGTAAAACATACAAAAGTTCTTATGAAATAAAATTACACACTAAGAACAACAAGCAATACAGAGTTCAAACCTAGATGCATTTCACCCATGAGCATAATGCAGTGGGATCACCAGATGAGTAATGTAAGGCAAATATCTAATGTGAAATGTGTCCATGTGATAGAAAAAAACAGTGATAAATTATCAAAACTATGCTTCACCAACAAGCTACAATCTTCAGGTAGGAAAAATTAAACTAATAACGCTAGCGGATGAGATTAACAAGAAGAAGCAAGTGTAAACTAAACAATTTCAATCGTAAACAAATTAATCGTAATTGCTACGTTATGCAAGCAAAATTTATACAATAAATATCAAGAGTAATAAATCACAAGTCAAAGATACATACGATCTCACTAACATGTGGACCGCAGAAAGACAGATAAAATCATAGAGATTAATTATTAAGGACTTACAAATAAATGATTGTGATCAGAAAACTTACCTACTGAGAATCACGTTTGACCTTAATGTCCTGCTGTTTTTTGAAAAATTTTACTACAGTAACTTTTTATGTATTTTCAAAATCAAAGAAATCTCAAATTTGAAAGGAGAAAAAAAAAAGAGGAAGATCTAGATCTAAGGGTGTCGGCTTGGAGGGGGGAGGAGGAGATGATGAGAGGTGGGTGGTGGTGGTGGGATAGGCTAGTTAGGAGTTCACAATCATAAACTAGAGTTCCTTTGAATTTCACAAGTCCAAATGAATTTTTTTAGAGAGAAGAAAATCACTCATAATTATTAATCCAAATAATTTGCATTTATTACTTTATTAACTACAAAATAAGCCTTTAAATTGGCTTTACAAAAATAAAAAAAGTTCTCTCAGCTAATATGAGGCTAAAAAACTACAAAACAAAAGAAAGAACAGTTAAACTTAAATAAAATAAAAGATTACATCACGACTCAATCCTAATCAACTAGTCGAACCACATAGATGCGATGCATCTCTTCCTACGCTGATATAGGCGCCAGGGCCACGACTAGAAGTCAACATTAATACCTCAATCAGGAGATACTAATCTGCAACATGATGCAGAATTATCCATAGTTGAACTTGCTGTATTTTGTTCAAAAATTTAGTGAATTCATCATAAGGAAAAGCATATCCACGTATAAAGTTATGGTGATTTCGGTAGTAATAGCCAGGATTACAAAAGATCAGACCAGATCAGGGCTTCATTCTCCCCGCATGCTCTAACAGTGATCTCCATTACATTCATGCTTGCACAGGATTAATTTCACAGCATTCTCTTCTCACGCCTCCCTGATGCGGAAAGAATCAATACCCAAATCATGAGAAAGAGTGACTTTTTAACTAAAAAGGAAGGGACCATGACTCATTAATAAGAGAGAATAAAATGAAGACAGAAAATTTCATTAATGCTATTATCACATAGGATTACGTTATTATTATTATCAAAGAAACAATGAGATCCATAAAATGTTCTGGGCAGTAAATACAATGTAATAATTGCAAATAATAATCCAGTTCAATTTATACAGCTAATAAAACAAAGAAAATAATATTGTTTATGTCTTTCAAATATAAATACAAGCTATTGAGGTAATATAATTAAATTCACCAACATATAGTTATAGTCAAATTAATATTTACGAATTGATCTTGATGTTCTACCATAACATTGTGGAAGTATGATAATCAAACGAATCAAAAAACTTCATATCTTTTAATTCTGTCCACATTTATTAGCGGTCACTAGTCAAATTTTCCCTAGCCCCTAGTTTCATTTCAAAGTCTGAAGGAACAACTTAATTTCAAGTGTTAGGCTACATATTGAAAAAATTAGTCATCTATGCTTACCCATTGGAGCCTCTTGGCAGGTGTGGAAACTCTAATCTTAGAAATGGATTCCGCTGAATGATTACCACATGATGATAGCTGCCGTGGTGTTCTTCTGACATAATTAGTAACAATCTGATTCGAGTCTATCACCTCCACAGATTCCAAGTGGTAAACATGTGGCATTGCACAAGGGTCACGAGATAGGGGTCTGACATTGAACATGAAAGATGGCAGAGCTCTTTTACTCCAAGCCGAGAAAGTCTGAAGTGGTATCTGTAGAAATCCAGGTGGATGTAATTCCTCATAGATATGAACTGAATAGCCCCAGGAGATAGACACAGACCATCTGTTTTGGTAATCGTAACATATGATCTGCTGAAGAAGGCGGGACGAGTCAACCGTTGCTGCTCTCATGAGGTGGTGGATTGCATCATACCGTGACATGGAAGGGAAGATGGGATCAACCATCTGAAAATGGTGCAAGGAGATAAATGGAGCTTGTGGGTGTGCTGACAAGAAACCTGATATGTCTCCACGCAGGTCTATCTGTAATATACAATAGATTAGTGAATGCTCTGCAGGAACTAAATTTGAAGGAACTGTTCAATAAGAACTAGCTAGTTTGACTAACATTGGCTAATGTTTAGACTCAATTAATTCAAACAGATAATATGGGATGTCATATTACGGTATATCATTTCCTTTACACCACCTGAAGTTAATTCAAAGCCTTTGCTACTATCTTATATTTGACCCAAAGTTTTGTAACTTCTCATAAAAGCTTAAACAAGCAAGCTCTAGTTACTTGAATAGTCATTCAACTCATGTCCTAACATGCCTAATTATGCTCAACTCAAACTCAAGCCAGTTGCGCTCAGCAGTAAGGTAAGATCCAAGCAGAGCTCAAATGTGTCCAATTCAACCAATTTGCATTGATGCTAATAGGCGAACCTCATTGAATCTAGGATGCAAAAAATTTGTGGGGTTGAGTCATTATATTTACCAGATATCTACTAAGGAAAGAACAGTATACTGCAATAAAACAAACCTGATGAAACCCTGGTTCTCTTGTAAATGAAACCCCAAGCTCAGCCATGCAGGACTGGATGACATGGTCTTCTCCATATAAAGTTGGGTACCTCTTAAGAAACCGTCCAAAATCTTTGCCAATGCCTTCGCAAGTGGATAGCTTACAGCAATTCCAGCTCCACCAAAAGCCATGTTAAATGCATGCTGATCGTTCTGTGCGATGCACTCTGAATTCCCTCCAATGTAATAATAACCATTATGATCATACTTTGACAAGACATCAACCAAATTATCCACAAACAGGACTGTGTCATCATCAGCCTTCACAAACCATCTGACACCTTCAAAGCCTTCTTTGAAGGTCTCAAGGATCATCCTTGCCGTCCTGACAGTATAGGGATTATTATGCCTATCATACTCTTTGAATCTGGCTATGCCTTCAGAAACTCGGAAAGGAGGTGAAGTGGAAGGCCACGAGTACTCAGTTGGGGTCCTGTCTAGCCAAACAAGCCCACGAGTTTGGTTCGGACGCCACCAAAGATCGACAAAAGGCCCACGATCTTGCCATCCTTTAGCAGAGCCAGATAGCACAAATACTATGTGGCTGATATTAGTAGTAGCCATTAGATCAGCAACAGGTGAGGATGATCCAAATATGGGGCCTTCTTCATGGTATTGATGCTGGAAGAACATCTGGGATGATTTGAAATCAAGATGGTCAGATAGGTTGTGGATTAGGACGAGTATGAGTCCAGTAAGCAGAATACTTTCATTAAACATGTTCCAAAATTTTCAAGCAGCTTGGAAAATTTGCATTGAATTAGGATTGCACTGATCATGACACCTCCAAGAATATGAACAAGTAAAGAATGTGAGAAGGGAGAATGGAAAGAGTTGAAGCAGTCTAGCAGAAGCTTTTCTTGATTTAATGGATGGAAACAGTTTATATAAATGATACAAATGGCCTAAGGTTTTTCAATCTAAATGCTGAAACTGAATCATGTGACCCAGATCCCAAAAATAAGCTGAGTTGCCTGCTTCCAAAGGACGGATTGCAGTTTACATTAATGTTAACCAGGTCCTAAACATGTGATCCAGGTCCTAAAAATAAAACAAGTTGCCTCCCTCTGTCAAAATAAGAGTTGCACCTTAAAGCAACATTAACCCAAAAAATAAGGGCCTCAAAGAGAAAAACGTTAGTAAAAGCAATATGAATAAACTGTTTAATAGCGCTTACATTTGGTGTGAGCCCAATATTTATGTGTAAGTAAAGACACTACACGTGCGGCTCATATTACTAGAGTTGACAAAAACATGTGAATCTTACGTTGAGTTAAAACTTCACTGTGGTGGTTGTTAAGCGTGCATTAAGTGACAGGCTGTTAGTTAGAGGACTTAAGCAAGTTAGAGACCTGTTTTAAAACCCCAAGAGAAAAACAGCAACCATGATTTTAGGCTTTTTGAAGTATCATTGCTTAGTGCTCACACCGTCCCTGTGAAGAGATCAGTACAACTGAACCCAGCTTCAGTTACCATTTCAAAACAGAAGAGAGGGAAATGCAAAGGGAATGAACTCAGTAAAAGAAATGTCTAACGATATCCAACATTTTAGGAGAAAGTAGAAGATGTCTAAAGATATCCAACATTTTCGGATAAAGTAGAAGATGCACATCAAGTTCACAAATATCCACTCGCTCACCCCTTTACCATTCAGGAACACTAACTAATAAGCATACTTCCCGCCATCCTATTCAAATCATAAGATAAAGAGAACGAACATATCCTCAAATATGCCTACGGAGATGCACTGTTTTTGCATATATGGTCACTCTAAAAACATTTTGTGCAATAACCCTTCCAATCTGATAGAAATGGATCTCATGATCCTAGACTGATCTTATCTGGTATTGCAAACCCCAAGTAAGTCTATGAAGCGCCAATCTAATTGTATTAGTTTTTATAATTGATTTGTTCTGTGTAACACTAATTGATAGAGCCTCATTGATAAGTGCGGCAAAATCTCGTGCATTGGAACCCATGATTATGGACCAAAATCAAGAGAGTAATTAATCACGATAGTCATTATGATGACGAAGATGATAAAGTCATAAAAGCTATACTTTGCAGATAGATAATAGTAGCTGTGGTTGATGGCTGATCCAGGCACTTCCTCTACATAGAAACCCAAGACTTATTTGTTAGGATGGTTGCTCACAAACAAATCATGCACGAGACTTAGAGCAACAAGAATAACAAGGCCTTCTATCCTAACATTCTGGGATCCGCTTCTTGTTTCCCACTTGTACAGGTAACTCATTTATGTTTATGACCCACGTCCTAAAGTAACCTAATAACTCAGAAGAAAATTGAACAATGGTATCTGCTCTCACCTGATAAAACTGATATATTGCATTCAAATTAGATATAAAAGTCATCCAAATTAGATATAATCCTTATTGCTGTTAAGGATTCATTTGCAAAGATAGTCCCAGAAAATTAGTATAAAGATGGGATGCATATTTATATGGCTGAGTGGCGCAAAAGCTTTCGGGACAAGATTGGTATCCAAACCATTGTCGAAGTCTTGCAAATATAACTAAAATCTCCCATTTTTTTTTTCAGGGAATAAAAACATATGGGATCTCCATTATGCGCCGTTTTCAAGCTCATTCACTCTCAGTTATGAGAAATAATATGCTTGAAAGAAGATTTCAAACATAATAAGATTAACTTCAAAGAATCCCTAACACAGAAATGTAAATAACAAACTCTGACCAGCTTCAATATCCTACATAATGCTCACTCAACCAAATTCCACTCCATGGAAATCTTACTCAAATTAGCAATTACACATGGCCGATGCAAAAAGCAGATATCTCTACAAGATTTTGGCATCAATTAACAATGATATCGAGTAGTAACTCAAAAATCACAAATTTTACAAAAAATGATGGAAAATTTAACTTCATCCTGAGTACCTTTCCGAGGTCTTGAGAGAAGAAAGAAATGCAACAACAGTGCGCAGTGCGAGATTTGTTTCACATCTCCCTCCATCGGTTAAATTCCGAATTGCATTACAGGTAAAGAAGTTAGAATTTTCTAGGGTTTTTATCGAGGAGCGGGAGTGGGGAAGCAGAAAACTGGGGTGAGGAGTTTTAATGACAATAGATTTAATATATATAATGAAATAAAATATAAAACGCAGCTACACAAGGTTGTCGTTGTAGTATAGTGGTAAGTATTCCCGCCTGTCACGCGGGTGACCCGGGTTCGATCCCGGCAACGGCGTCTCTTTTATATATTTTGTTCTCTATATTTTGGGCCTAACCCGGGCCACGTAGCTGTTTCTTAATTTTACTTCTTTCTAGTTTTGGGCCTTAACTCAGCCCACATAAGTTTTCCATTTTTTTCTTTTGTTTGAATATTCTTGATTTTGCTTCTTTGCTCTGCTTTGGGCCTTACTGTGCTTACATAAATTTGACTCGTGAGACAAGTCTTAGCCCTCATATTTTTGAGTGAATGGGAAGTGTTGCTCAACCACGTA
Source organism: Agave tequilana (assembly GCA_038442645.1). Lineage (NCBI taxonomy): Eukaryota > Viridiplantae > Streptophyta > Magnoliopsida > Asparagales > Asparagaceae > Agave > Agave tequilana. Next base: position 72,934 of record JAVJIF010016927.1, on the reverse strand, counting down.
CCTCTCGTTTATTCCAAACTGTGAGAGTTAACAAGTTTTTCATCAAACAATTTTTATGGGCCCCTCATTGTTTTATTCCTTAGCTCTTATTCACTTTTCGAAATTTTAACCCGCAGGAATCTCAAAAACAAATAGTAGTGGGAGATGTGTTTAACTCTCATCTATTTTTAGAATAAACAAAAAGTGCACAGTGCATTCTGTTTGTTCGATTATTTTAGTTGTTTCTTAATTTTGCATTTTTTCTCTATCTTTTGGGCCCTAACTCAGTCCACGTAGCTTTTCCATATTTTTGTTTTGTTTGAATGATTTAGCTCTTTTTTAATTTTGCTTCTTTCTTTCTTTTGACCCTTAACTCAGCCAACTTAAGTTTTCCATTTTTTTCTCTTTTGTTTGAATATTTACGTGTACTTTTACTGAGGATTATTTAGCTGTAATGTTGTTCCTTTATCAATCACCAATAAAATACGAAAAGATTAGAGGAAGCGCGAGAGCTAGAGAGATTACTAGCCCCTTTATGCCTTTATGGCCGTAGCAAGCCAGAATCTATGTCTGCATGGAGATTCTTACATTTCTCTTTGTGATCAAAATATTACCCTTCAAAATTGGTTGACAAGTTCACAACCAATTACAACAAGCAAGCAGACGCAGAATAGCCTCGCTCATAACATGAGCCCCCAACCTTTCAGTAGTTTCATTTGTCAATTATCATATGGTGATAGGCTTTCATGGGTCAAAACGTACCCATCTTGCACTGAAAAAGTCCCAGTTAACAAAGGCTGCATTATCTTTACAAACAACGCAGCTCTTTCTCTCATTCAAGGAGCAGTAGCGCAACCAAGGCACTACCGTCACCAGAGACGATAGCTACAGGTTTCTGTAGATTGATCGGAAAATGAGCTGGAAGTGGTTCTGCCTAGCTTAGGGTGTCTCCACTGCTTGAGCCAGTGCAGGACTCGCCATATCTAGCTTCATATTTGATGCTTGACAGTAGAGATTTGTACAGCCATATTTGAAGCTGCTTGTGGGCAGTGGTTATCAGTTGAATCGACAACTGGTGAGTCAGTAACTAACCTAGTACAAAGAACACTTCAAATAAGTTCAAGAAAGCTTGGAACAGGATCTGCCATGCTCAATCCTAGAGAATTATGACTCCAAGTTTTCCCAGGAAATCAATGGTAGTCTGTAGATTTTCATGAAATGTAGCTAGCAAAATCTTAGAAGATTCTAACTCCCAAGTTCTAGGAGAAAGGCCTCGGAAATGGAATAAAGAGCTACTAAAACATGCTCATGATTCCAAGAGGGGGGGGAAAAAAAAATCTAGGAAACAGCAGGATAATAGAATTTTCTATAGAAACTTACCAAGTAGACAACAAAAAAATAAATCTACACAGGATTTTCTGTGGGATACTCTTGCTTAAAGTCAAATGATCCACAGATTCAGGGGGATTGAGAGGGTAAAAAAACAGATCAGCTGAAGGGAATCAAAGGCAATGCCATGAAAGAACTAGCAGCTAGTACAGTGCCAGCTATATCAGGCAATAAAAGAACAGCAGCATGGTAAATGTTAAAATAAAGAAGGGAACAACTGCTGTAGTTCTACAATATCCATGTTCATGACATTACTAGAAAATAAATTGGTAAGTTGAAAAGAATACTGATAACAAAGTTATAATTTACTATCAATTGGATCGAAGAACCTTACTTAAAGTAAAGAGAGAGATCTTTGAAGATCTAACCCTCCTGTTAATAGAGCACATAAGGGGGGGGGGGGGGGGGGGGGGGGGGGGGGGGGGGGGGGGGGGGGGGGGCACACCCAATAGGCTATCAATTCCTCTATAAGAGAAAAACGAAAAGGAAAAAAAAAGAAAAGAAAAAGACTAACAAGTCCAGCCCACTTCATACCTTTAACTTAATAGGCTACTCAATCACACCACACTACCAATACACCAATCATCTCTCTCTCTCTCTCTCTCTCTCTCTCTCTCTCTCTCTCAATTGTTAGTATGTAACCAGTTACTCTCATCTTTCTCTGCTGAATTCCAAAATCCAAACCCAATTCTCTCATGTCTGTCCATCTGCAACCAACAACTCTCTGCGAGTAGCGAATAACAAGCCAATCAGTTGAATGACAGTGCACGGACAAGAAAATTAGGTTTCGACTTTCAAGTCTTTCAATCCCTCTCTCGGTTGTCGCCTTGTCTGGAGTTTAGAACAAGAAGAAATGACAATTTTCAAACTTGGCTATAACTAGACTAAATCCAATAAAATTTTAAGAGTATATCCACATACATGCTTGGAACGAAGAATGAGAAAATATAATCTATTCATCACCAATGCCTTTGAGTGGTTATAGAGATCTTGTACATATAATTTGTACTAGATTACATAAAGATATTGATGGAATGAGGTGAAATTTTATTTTGTAACAATCACTTTTATGCAATAAAAATAGTTGAGTGTTTCCAGCTTGAGACCCATATTTTTTCTTAGTCTCTTAGAAAAACAATTATTCTTGTTACTATTATATATTATCATTTACAATTTGATAGTGGGGGCGTTTGGATGCAAGGAAGTGGGCGGAAGTAAGGAAATGAGGAAGTATAATTGCTTACTTCCCTATCTATCCAAACACCGGAAAAGGAAAATAAGAAAACTCCTTTTCCTTCTCTCTTTTCTCTTTTACACAACATTTCCTCACTTCCAAAGTGCTACAGTTAATTTTATGGTCATGTAAATCTCATTTATAATAAGTTGTATCACAAAACAGTTAATTTTTTGATCATGTAAATCTCACTTGCATTCTAATTACAATCTATTTTTTATTTTTCTAATTAATTTTTATTTTAATATTATTTTGCGGTCAACTTTGTGGTCAACTTTTTCACTTTCACTTTCACATTACCATCCAAACACCGGAAAAGACATAACATTTTCAAATCACACTTCCTAACAACATCCAAACATCGGAAAACTTACTAACTAATTCCCAAGTTCCAAAGGGAACTATTACCAATTCCTCACTTCCACCGTCAACCAAACAGGCCCAGTGTTGAATTCCAAACACCCCCCCCCCCCCCACCCACCCACCCAAAACCACCAAAAAAAAAGGAGTTGGAAGTCTTGGCTACGCCACTGTCAAGACCTGCATGCCATTTGTGGGGCTGCTTGGACTCAATGAAATAGGCGGAGGTGATGGTGTGGGGAAGTGTCATTTTTCACTTCTGTTGTCCATCTAAACACTGGAGAAAGAAAATGAGAAAACCCTTTTTCTTTTTCTTTTCTTTTTACACAACCATTTTCTCACTTCTATGGTGTTACAGTTAATTTTGTGGTTACGTAGATCTCATTTATAATAAGTTGTAGCTCAGAACAGTTAATTTTGTAGTCATATAAATGTCGCCTGTATTCTAATTACAGTCTAATTTTTTCATAATTAATTTTTATTTAGTATTATTTTATGATCAACTTTGTGATCAACTTTTCCACTTCCACTTCCACATTACTAACCAAACTCCGGAAAGCACGATATACTTTCCACTTCTACTTCCCAACTACCAATCAAACACCGAAAAAAATACACACAAAGTCACATTTTCCAAAAAGGAAAAACCCCTACTTCCCACTTCCTCACTTCCGCCCACTTCCTTGAATTCAAACAGCCCCAGTATTTGGCAAAGCTCTGCATGCACAGGAATTTGCACATTGGTGCTCATTGGACAACCCCACAGCCAGGTACAAACTTTTTATCGCCAGACCGTACAGTCGACGTTCCTTCCTTGTGTTGGACTGACTGTAAAGTTTTGTTTTCACATCCGATTGCCTCAAGTTTAGGTATAGTCAGTTTCGAACTACCTGTCAGTTCCATCTCCTTGGCCATTGGACTCAGGTGCCTCAAATAGTACTTCTATTCATAGATTCCAAGCTACTAAGGGCATGTTTGTTTCGTTGCAAAACGTCGCAAGTCGTAAGTCGTAAAATGAGAATGGAAAAAGTAAACTGTAGCAGAGAAAATATATTGTGTTTTACGGTGTATGGTGATAAAGTGAAGTGTAAATGGAAAAGTATATTGTGTTTTACGGTGTTTGGTTGATAAAGTGAAAGTGTAAATGGTAAAGTATATTGTGTTTTACGGTGTTGGTTGGTAATGTAAAGGTGTAAGTGGAAAAGTTGACCACAAAATTAACTGTAGCTGTGATTTAAATATTATAAATACTATTAAATTAAATCTACTATTGCAAATTAAATTGTACTAATAAATTTGAGATAAAAAATTAATAATCTTAATATTTTATTTATAACAATAATATTAATAAAATATTAGTATAAATAGTAAAATATTACTAAAATATTAACTAAATAAATAATATAAAATTTTAAGAAAATCTAAAGAACATTAATAAAATTTTAAGAATACTAATAAAATATAAATATTAAAAAATCTTACAAAAATAATAAAATATAGTTATAATATTATAATATTAAAAATACTTGAAAATTATTATAATATAAATTTTATTATAATATTATTGTAATATTATAGAAATATAAAATTAACAAAGTAAAATATAATTATAATTTAATAATAAATTATCATTATATTATTATTATACTGAATTATTATTACAATATTAACATAATAAAATATTAATATAATAATAAAATATATTATGATATTAATAAAGTAATTTTTATATTAAAAAATAAATAATTAAATATATAGTAAAGTATAATATTGTTATATTAATAAAATATTAACTCTAAATAAAATAATAAAAAATGGAATAAGTATTAATAAAATAATAAAGTATTAAATAAAATATTAAATTAAAATATTAAAAAAATATTAAAAACAATAAAAAAATTAAAGATTAAAAATATAAAATAATTAAATAATTAAATAAGAAATTGAACACTATTTAAAATATTAAATATTTAATAATATTAAATTATATATTGATTATCAAGTAACTGTTTTGAACTATAAGTGTACTACAAGTGAGAGTTACATGACTACAAAATTAACTGTACCAACTGCAAGTGTAAAAGTGAGATTTACATGACCACAAATTTAACTGTAGCAACTGCAAGTGGGAATAGAAGAGTTGCATTTTGCGACTTGTTTTTCAGCGAAACAAATAACGGAAAATGGAAAAGAAGTTTTACGACTTGCGTTTGCAGCGTTTTGCGGCGAAACAAACACGCCCTAAGTCTAATCATTTCGAACTGCCTAACTGCCTGTCAATTCCATCTCCTTGGCCATTGGATTCAGATGTGTCAAGCCGTGCCTCCTATTCACAAATTCCGAGCTTGATTTATGCAATCAATCAGCATAAAAATGTAGCGCTGAAAGCACATGTATTTCAGCTATATCGTTTCCAACTAAAATATGGTAAAGTTTGTCGAAATGAGAAAGAAACCAAGTGTAAGGTTCACATGCATCAAAGAGATGGTCCTGGATCTCTGAGGTCACAAGGCTCATAACTATATAGAGAACAAAGCACAAGATAGCATCAGAATGAAGGATGTAAGGTCATTTTAACAAGTGACAAGTGTACAGATATTGTGGCAGGTATTTTCTATGTAAACAAGTTATACAGCTTTTAAGTCCACACATTGAAGCCTTAGCAAATAGGGATTAGGCAGATATTATATATTTTGAAACTCCAGCAACAGAATTTGGATATCAAGGACAATGGCCCAAAACATTAAACTGAGAGTGAATGCATTGTTCTTCGTTGGACAGAGTAATAATACACAACAAGAAATATACAGGTGGGAAGGAATCAAACTGAGGCGAGGAGCCAAAACATGACAACAGAAGACATGGCAATCAACAGCCACGTAACAAAAGCCAGCACAATGGAGATCTCGTACCTGCTGCACGCAAACTGGGAAAATGTTCGGCAGAAATCTACATCCCTTGCAAACAGTACTGTCACACCTGCAGAAGAGCATGCTGCAGCAAGTGACAGAGTTGCTGTTACCTGGAATAGGTTAAAATTCTTTGCTTCAGTGCCAGCAAAGAGTAAAAAAATAATCAAATATAACATGGCATTGCTGCTAAAATAACTCCACATGAAGTACAATCTTCAATCATGAAACTCCATTTACGGGAAACTTCTTGAAGACTGGGAATAAAAATTCTTTAATGCTTTAAAATACTTGACAAAAGAAAGGTCGTAGAGGTAATCAAGATTATTATTACAGGTAACCAAGATTACTATTACTTTGGATTCATCCCCTTCAAGTTTTTAATTCTAAGTGGATTAAAAATTTGATAGATATGTTCTTCGTTATCAATAAATATTTCAGCTAAAGCTAGTTGGGTGTTAAAACCAACGGATGTGACAATCCAGTCTTGCGAGGAGCTCCTTGGATAGAAAGATCTTTCCTTATCAGGTTATGACTAGTACAGCCATCACTAAATGGCTTTGCCTTGCTTCCGAATATCTGAAGACAATACACCAAGCATGTAAGAGAGATGGACTGGTCAAAAATAGCAAATCTACTTATATGGATAAATGACAATCGTAACTATAATTTACAAAAGTAGTATGGATATGTTGGGGTCACTATCTAATGAGTTGATGTCGTAAGTCATCCTCTCTTGGCAAATGCTAGGTGCAATGTGCAAGAAGTGGAGAATCTTCTCACGAAGGATGAAATGAGAGCAAGAAAGTGCTTGTACAACAGTTTGTTTTTTCTTTACTTCGACTATTTATCAATTACTTTATGATACCTTTGCTTTTATTTTCTCTATCCATGAACCTCTTTATCTATTAGCGAAGGAAAATGACTGAGAAAAAGTTGCTTCTTTCTGTCCAATGAATTTTGAAGGGCCCTTTATTTCTCTTTAAATCCAAAAACAATGTAAACACCAGACCTCAGGAATCACAATAGCACCTATCGCAAGGGTCCTAAGTGCCGAAAAGACCAATACCACATTGGATGTCTGAGAAATAGGCAGAGGGTTGAATCCTTTGATTTACAAGAATGCCACCTCGTAGGTGTTATGTTCATTCTGGGATGTAAGACAAACCCGATAGTACAGAAGGAAAAGCAACAGAACATGCAGAAAATAAGACAGATCTTTTGATGAGGTAGCATCTGCTCATATGCTGATATTTTCTGTGCATACACTGTAAAAGTCACAAGAAAGGAGAAGAAAGAAACATGCTAGACCATTGAAACAAGGCACAGAACAGGAGAACCATGAATCAATCTAGAGAGGCAAAAAGAGAAAAAAAACACTTGCAATTCACAGAAAGAGGCTAAGTTGTAACACTCTTATTGTGAGCAACCAACATTGAAACAATCCAACCAGCTAAAAGAGAGAAGTGAATCTGATGACACTAACTTTCTAGCACGCAAGTGTCACTGAAGCACACTGGTAAAGCCTTCTTGCAATTGACAAGAGGTCTGAATTTAAATCCAGCTAACACCAAGCTACAGCCTATCCTTCAAGGAACCAAAAAAAAGTGTCAACCGTCAAGATAGAGAGCACGACTCCCCCCTAACATAACTGACCGTAATTCTATAGTCTTTAGGTCTGGGAAGATTGGCAATGTACAATTTGATTCTTTGGCTTGAATTGTTCTTTCACATTATTGACCAGGAGTTCTACCATCTTTTAGGTCTAGGGTGATGTAAAATGTTGGAGATCACAATCTACTTCAATCAAATAGAAGAAGAAAACTAGGGTTTGAGAAAATGAACAAAGAAATACGAAAAAAGACGAGAACCTGATAAAATTGGGCTTCCACACCCTAACACAAGATCGAGCTTCACACTCCTTATACCAACCTCAAAATCACACGAACTCAGATCTCAAGAAATTAACTGAAAATTTTTAGATTTATTCATTGAATCATTCCATTAGAGAGGTTTTGAGGCCAATTTAAAGACTTTACAAAATTCAGTTCCCAGAATATAACTGATGTAGTACTAAAATTCAAAAGAAAAGAAAACAACTAAAATAAAGCAAAATAGATAACCATAAACTAAAACCAAAGGAATGCAACACGTCATCTTTTAGTGTAGACTCGCTCAAACGGTGTGATGCCCTCACCATTTCCCCCGGGGTGAAGAAAACTCGACCCCGTCGAGTGCAGGCCCCCATACGAAGCAATTCAATCAGGCCATGGAGTTGATTGGGAACCCACGATCTTGCATCAAGTCTAAACCAAGATAGTAGAGGTGGAACTGGCCTTTGTGATGGACCAGCTGCAGTCGATAGTAGATCTGAAAAGGCATATGCATTAGAAAGAGTCGAATCTGCCCCACTAAAAACCGAACTGATACCGAGATTCTATGGGATATCTAACTCATCAGTAATGAAAGTAATCCTTCTCAGAACTCTAGAAGGATATATACATCAAGCATTCAGAGTTCTGAGAGAGAACATCACATAGTGAATCGTAACCAGCATTTTTAACTACAAATTCATGCAAGATACTATGTGGATAGGCAGCAAATTTATAAACATCACTGCACATTGTTATGTGTCTATGAATCTCATCATGTATTTCGGGCAAATGCAATTCAACAAACTCACTAGGGGCCTGTTTGTTTTACTGCAAGTAGCCGCAAGTCGTAAGTCGAAAAATAAGAATAGAAAAAGTGAACTGTGGTAGGAAAAATATATTGAATTTACGGTGTTTGGTTGTTAATGTGAAAATGTAAGTGAGAAAGTATATTGTGTTTTACGGTTTTTGTTGGTAGTGTAAAAGTGTAAGTGAAAAAGTGGGCAACAAAATTAATTGTAACAGTGATTAAAATATTACAAATATTAATCTATTATTGAAATTAAAATGTATTATTAATTTTAATATATTATTTATAATAATATTATTATTAAAATATTATTATTAGTAGTAAAAAATTAATAAAATGTTAGCTAAACAAATAATTATAAAATTTTAAGAAAATTTAAAGAATACTAATAAAATTTAAGAATAAAATATATATTAATAAAACCTTAAAAACAATTAAAATATTATTATATTATTATAATATTTTAAGATTACAAAATATTATAAAGTTTTATTATAATATTAAATTTTATTATAATTTTAATGTAATAGTATAAAATTATAAAATTAACAAATTAAAATATAATTATAATACTAAATATAATAATATAATAATATAATGATAAAGTATATTATAATATAAATAAAGTAAATATTTATATAATAAAATTAAGTATATAGTAATCTTATACTAAAACATAATATTGTTATATTAATAAAATATTAAAATATTAAATAATTTTAAGAAATTTGGTATAAATATTAATAAAATATTAAATAACAATATTAAATTAATGTATAAAATATTAAATATTAAAACAATATTAAAATAATAAAAAGCGAAAGATAAAAAATAAAAAATAAATTATTAAATAAAAAATTAAGTACTATTAAAAAATTAAAAATATTTAATATTTAATAATACTAAATTATATATTAATTATCAAGTAACTGCTTTAAACTGCAAGTGTACTGCAAGTGTACTAAAAGTGAGATTTACATGACCACAAAATTAATTGTAACAGTTGCATGTGGAAAAATGTGAATGTGAAAGTGGAACCACAAAATTAACTGCAGCAACTGTAAGTGAGAAAATGAGGGTGATATTTTGCAAGTTGTTTTGCAGCAAAACAAACAACGAAAAATGAAAAAGAGATTTTATGACATGCAGTTTTACGAGTTGCTACTCAAAACAAACACACCCTAGATAAAACTCCTACATTACAAAAAATGAGATATATATAAGTTTCCCCAGAGAACGTACATCGAACACCTCTAATGGTATAACATTATTAGGATAGACAGAAGTTTGACGAAACTCAAGAAAGAACTCCAAACAATCACTATAAGAAAAAAAAACACAAGGATTAACCTGACAAACAATAAGAATTAACCCTAAAGACTCACTAGTATCGACACTAGCAGCAACTATCTCGTGCTCAATATCTTTCTCTATTGTAGGTGTAGAAAGTGAACATTTAACGCCATGTGAGGGTGTACTAAACTCAACTAATGCATCCTTAACGTCACTGATACTTTCCTCATGAATCTCATCAAGTGTGAGTGTACTAAACCTTATTGACTCATCAACATTACTAGTAACTTCAGAAACAATGTGGACATCCTCGATGATCCTTGAATTATCAATATCATCAACAAACACAATATCAATATGTAGACTCTTCGGGCGTGTTTGGATGTAAGGAATCCGAGTGAAGTGAGGAAGTGGGGAAGTATAATTGCTCATTTCCCTATCTATCCAAACACCGGAAAAGGAAAATAAGAAAACCCCCTTTTCCCTTTTTCATCTCTCTTTTACACAACCATTTTCTCACTTCCAGAGTGCTACAGTTAATTTTGTGGTCATGTAAATCTCATTTATAATAAGTTATAGCATAAAACAGTTAATTTTTTGGTCATGTAAATCTCACTTGCATTCTAATTACAATCTATTTTTTATTTTTCTTAATTAATTTTTATTTTAATATTATTTTGCGGTCAACTTTGTGGTCAACTTTTCCATTTTCACTTTTCATTACCATCCAAACACCGGAAACGACAAAACATTTTCCAAACCACACTTCCCAACAACCATCCAAACACCAGAAAACTTACTACTCATTTCCCTTTTTCCTAAAGGAAATAAATCTTACTTCCTACTTCCTCACTTCACACCAATTCCTTAAATCCAAACAGACCCTTCGAGGGACACTGATAATCGTAATGTCCAAATTCTCCACACTTAGAACACTTGATCGAGGGGCACTTGTAAGCATGGTGTCAATATCCCCACACGTAAAACATCGCTTTCTGGTTTTAAAAATAAATCTTCTATTTAAAGATGCTCTAAGAGACAATTCTAGCTCTAAAGCTAAAAGAAACGTCTCTTTGACAGAGTTTATGACATGTAAAATCATCTCTCTTTTGAAATCAAGTCCCTAATCGTTATAAAACATATATATAGTAGAAAATGGTCTATCTGAAAGCCACATCTAAATACAAGCTCCTCAAATTTAATCCTATACTCAGTAACAGAAAAGTCACCCTGACGTAGATAAAACAACGCTTCTAAAAATTAGGCTTTATAAGGAGAGGGAATAAATTTTTCCTTATTTTTTTCTTTCATTTCATCCCACGTCTCTACAGGTCTGGCGTATTTCTCGCTAGTTGTCTTTTTACGGTAATCCAATAATCCTGAGCTCGATATTTTAGTTTTTGCTTAGCAAATCAGACTCTACGGTCATTAAAATATTCATACAAATCAAAATAATAGTTCATATGTGCTATCCAATCATAAAAATCGTGAGGGTCATGTTTACCATAAAAATCGAAAGGTGTTACGTTGCTCTTTCGTTAGACTTCTCTCCTAACAACACGCCAATCATAATAATTACACTCTCTAGTGTGATGTTGTGAATCTGTGTTTCATGACTCTAGAAAACGCCTAAATCTCGTGCTAAACTAAGACATATTTAAAGATGATTATGTAAAATTCTTAGCCTAGGACAGACTGCAATGCAATACAAATAAGCGGATGATTATGTAAAATTCTTAGACTCAAACAAAACTAAATGCATGCACTAAATGATGAAAGTTACAATCTTAAAAGGCTAAATCTTTATATGCAAGAAAATGTAATCTTAAATGATGATGTTAAGTAACTGACAAATGAGATCAATAAACATCAACAATTATGCATGATAAACTACAAATAAATGCACAATTCTAAAATTTGCAAGAAATGAACAATTAAAAAATTGGATCGAATTACGATATCACCTGAGGTGAGTAGTTCACGCTCAAACATAAGTCATGTAAGAGTATTTAGACAATTCTCCACAACTAATTGCTGAAAATCTTGCACAAAGTTCTAGAACGGTGGATGGGAGCGATTGGACGAAGACTGGCAAGAAAACAGCTCAAAGCAGATTTGAAACGGGCTTCGAAACACTTAAAACCCTTTAACGGGTCTGCCTGATGCCTATCGAGTTAGTTCAGTTCTAGGATCCTGCTCGGGATGGCTCAGATGTAAGCCGTCAGCTCGGGTCGGCTTGGGTCTGGTCGTCCGCTCAGATCGGTTCGGGTCAGTGCCGGCGAGTTGGGCCGGCTTGAGTCGACGCGGTTGTCTCAGGTCGGCGTCTTTGACTAAGGCGGCTCGAGTCGGGTCGGGTAAGCCTTGAAACGAGCTGACTTTTGAAGCAGAACCCGATTGAATCTGAATCCGAATTAAACCTGATTGGATCTGTGCTGATGGTGGCTGTTGGTGGCTCTGTAGAAGCGCAGCGGTGAAAGTTGGTTGTTAGCAGCGTCGATGGCGAGAGGTTCTGACAGTGAAGTCCTGATCGAGGGCGAAGTCGATGATGAGGTCGGCGGCATTGGAGTTGCTCGAGAAAAGGCTGGCAGTGATCTCGTGGCGGTTGAAGACGAGAGATCTAGTCGATGGTGATGAAATTTGGCTGAAGGCAGGGAGATCGGAGATGGAGTTGCAGCGGCTGGGGAGACGATGGAGTTGCAGCGGTGACAGGCTGGATCTGTGAGAAAGTTGTCGGTGAGGAAGATCTCATCTCGACGAAGATGGCGGCGAGATGGAGATGAAGATGTGGTGAGGTCGTTGGCGTGGCGACATCAATGCGGTGACGACGTCGATGTTGTGATGATGGAAGTCAAATTGATGAAGGAAATCTGGAACAGTAGTCGATGGCTAGGAGCTCTAGTTGTCAATGTCAGAGGTGGAGTTAGGGAGAGGAAGGGGTCGGCGGTATTGTCAACAGTCAACGGCGAAGACGAAGGTGATGGCGGCGTCGGCACGTCCTTGTGACGACACAGACAAGGCGACGAGGGTAAGGAGAAGATGATGGGAGGTTGACAGTGCTGCTAGGGCTAAGGTTAGGGTTTTGGGTGTGGGGTGAGAGAGAGAAGGGAGATGAATCGTAATTTTTTTTTGCGGGATCAGATCTAGGGTTTTAGATCTAGGTTTTTTTTCCCCCAACAAGCTATAGTTTGGAGAAACAGGCTAGGGTCTGGGGAAAAGAGAGAGCTAGGGTTTTGGATTTTTTTAGAATGGATATAGAAAAAAATTGAAGGAGATTGAAAAACTAAAGCTCGAATACCAAAATGGTGTTAAATATTAGGGATTGCAATCTACTTCAATCCAAATAGACGAGGAAGAACTAGGGCTTAAGAAAATGAACAAAGAAAATACAAAGAAAACAACTAAAATAAAGCAAAATACATAACAATAAACTAGAACCAAAAGAATGCAGCACGCCGTCCTCCAGTGTAGACTCGCTCAAATGGCATAATGCCCGCATCATGGGTTGACTGAGAATGTACAATTTGATTCTTTGACTTGAATTGTTCCCCCACATAATTGATCCGGAGTTCTACAATCTTAAGGTCTTAGGAGATTGGGAATGTACAATTTGGTTCTTTGGCTTAAATTGTTCCTCAAACTCCCATGCAACTTATACAATCTCATTATCATACCCCTTATTCCAGACCTTTTTCTAGTCTAGTTCTCGTAGTCTAGGAGAAAAAATTTGGGTTTAATTCTGTAGTCTATATTAAACTGCATGAACCACATCACATGGCAGGTTTCCCAGCTGCAACAGACCATATGGCAGGAACTTGAATTGTTCCTGAAAGTCCCATGCAATTTACAGTAAATCTCATAATCATACCCCTTGTCTTGACCTTTTCATAATCCAGAAGGGAATCAGTACTTGGGTGCACAAGATCAAACTGCATGAGCCATATGGCAGGTTTCCCCAGCCGCGCTGGACCTTCTAAGTTTCACGGCAGGTCAATCCTTTGCCCAGTATTTTTTTTAGCCAGAACCAGCTCAAAGATCTATATCAGACCCTACCAACTCAGTATTCTGTGGATAGATTTTGTATCCTTAAACTTTGATGTATTCCGTGAGTGGGAGAGTGCCTTAGATGTACTTCTTATCGTTCCATTTTTATTGTAGAATTGCTTAACTGATGACTGTGTATCAACTGTTTACTGAAACACGAGGGAATTTGATATCATCATTTTTTTGAAAAAGAAAGAACAGAAAAGAAAAGAAAAGAAAGAAACATGATTTGAAAACTCAGTATTGGCATGTATCAATCGTAGGTTTTTGGTATATCAGTGTATCAATCGTAGGCTTTTGGTATAAATCTCAGTATTGGTATTTGTATCAATCGTAGATTTTTGGTATATTGGTAATCTCAGCCATTTGGCAGCTCTTTCGTCTTGTCATATCAGCAAATATCGGCATGACAAACAAGCAAACAAGCTGTATTCATTGCAAAAAAACATTACAGCACAGCTGACCACAAAGAATAATCGTGAAGATCAAATCCTCATTAGCTCTACAAGAAACTTAATCTAATCTACCTCCAACTGATAAAATAAGAATTGCACTAGAAGGAAAAAGTTAAGTCAGATCAAGTGCCTTAAGTGAGAGCAAATGAATTTAACAGCAGGAAAGGTAGTTTTGTACAAGTAATAGATGAATATGAAATCCAAAGAGAAATCTGCATGATCTTCATTATAAGACAATCGATGAAAGTCTCTAATAGTCTAACAGAATAGATTATAGATGAGATTGATCATGTGAGGAAACAAGGCCCACTATTTAGAAACCAATGGCATGAAAGTTCCCCAACAATTCCTATTTACTTTCACGCATGCACGTACTTCAAGAAATAAACAAGTCACTCAACTCTCTGCATAAAACCATAAAAGGTAAAGGATGAAATTTAGTTACCCAGTCCCCAACCACGAACAAGCTTACTAAAACAGGATTGTGAAGATCTCTTTTAATTCTTAAAGCATAGACATCAAGACAGGCGAGACCCAGGCTCCATAATACTTGTAGTCCCATGGAAGCAATCAAGTAGCTGCATACAGAAGATAATATTTTAAAGCATGCAATGCTAAATCATATATTAGGAAAAGAAAAAGTAAACAGAAGCCGCAGACAACTTTGTTTAATAATCAGCAAAATAAAAGCACTACAAGGCTGAAGGTTGTAATGTGCTATATTGTTTTAATATAGCACTTGATTTAGTCATGTATATATAAACAAGAAATTCTAATACAGCATAAGCCTGGATGCGAATATAGTTCGATACAATTGCTTCCACCACTAATCCAATCAGTGCAAGGCTTTGACACAAGGCCTAAACCTCAAATATTGCATATGCAAAAGTAACACACGGTTTTCTCAACTAAAAATAGCGAAGTCACTGGGAATAGACAACAAAAACCTTTGTCCCAAAAAAGGGGGGATCAGGTTGCTCCAAGGTTGCCAATGATGCATTAGAACTAATCCAGCATCCACAAGAATTAGTTGCATGAAACTCTCAACATCATGTCACATTCTCCATTTCCTTGTAAATAGCTAGCAAGTCACCAAATTTCTAGCTGTTAATTAAAGCATATGGATGTCTCCAGAGACAACACACTATAGGAAATGAATATTTCAGAGCAAATTGGCAAATAACAAACCTTTCCTCAAGAAAAGAAAAAAAGTGGAACCAGACACCAAACAGGGGTATAAAGATAGGTAGGAGTAAAAAAGGAGGGAAGAAAAGGACCAGAACAAATGGGCATGTATATAGTAGACTTGTGAAATCAAAACTTAAAAGCTAAATGAAGCCTATGAACAGTAGCTAAGTAATAAAGCACCAAGCAACTCTCCACAGATTCTCTGTGGCTCCGTGCAACTGAAAAAAACCTCGTCTTATTTAGGGGGGAAAGTGAACTTTTAGACAAAGAAAAAAACAGTTGATATCCGACCTTAAAACAACTCAAGGAAGAGAAACCAACATATTATATCAACCAAACGGCTAGGACAATTGGTTAATTTTCAGTATCTCCTAAAGTACCTTTCTTTCAATTCCTGGAAATTCATATCTGTATCGTGCAGTTATATATTTTATACGAACAAAAGGCTCAAAGCCCTACTTCTTTCTTTATTGCATGCCTTTGATTAAGTGATTGCAGAACATCAGGTACCTACACAGATATTGGGTCAAACTCATAAAATCAACAAGGTTCTTATCGTTAATGCCCACAGATGTTCATCATAGTCAGTTTCCAATATACCCTGGTACCTGTGTGCGCTAACAGAAGAGTGCTCCAAACAATAGTTATAAGTTCAGAAAAGTGGCTTACTATCATTAATGATAGTAATTTTGGATTAGGTATTTAATTTAAAACAAAAGAGTGTGATCGTCATCAAAAGGAAAAAAAACTGATGCCAACAATTTTTTTTGGTAACTTTGAAAACCAAAACAATCAAAATATTGCATAATCGAGCCTCCAATTTCGGGAAAGTGCATTTCCTACTAAAATAGTTCAAAGTGCCTTATGTTTACAGAATGATTCATTTCTTTCCTCAAACATTCTTTTTGCTTAAACTCTGATATTCAGTATATCAGTATATGTACAACAGTACAAACAAATACAGTAAGATACGTCCATAACTGTAAGAGAACCTCTTTTCACTCTAACTAGCAAAAGCCCATAAGGTCCCTGATTTATCAAACTTAACAGAGGCAAAAAATCCTCGTAGCTCGTAAGGCTTGATTCAGGACAAAACTTTCATCTAGCGAAGTTGTCATTCCCACTGCGACTTAATGCAAATATGCTCTTTTATGTTGCAAAAGTAGTACAGTGAGATCGTTTAAACTACCAAAAGAAAGAAGTCTTCCATTTAGAAAAGATTTGCAAAAAATAATTTAAACATTAAAATAGAAGGGCTTGCCATGCAGAAAGACTAAGTTAAGTGGCTCGTTTACTTGCAATCATATTTAGGTTTTTTGTTGTATTCGCCCTAATTAACCAAGGCAATTAATTTACTAGAGACAATCCATTAAAGACCTTATAAATATGAGACGACAGAAACCATGCTCCCCTTTCATGCAGACAAGAAACATAGGCCTTGTATATGTTTCTTACCTTTACCGGTCAGTACCTTCCTTGATCATGAAACATATAACCATCTCCTGTCTAATGCAAAGCTAAAGAATGCAGCCTGTTTGGAGAACATGACACATTTTCTACTGTTGAAGCACACTTTTATAGTTATGTTTATCATAACTAAATATATGAACGTGTGGATTGGACTGAATTAGTTCAGTTGAGCACTTAACCAGAACAAAATTGTGATAATAAAGTTGGACCCAAAACAAAACAACGTACATACCAAAAACCTGAAATGGATCAATCTAGCTGGTTCAGAACTTCCAATCAAGTTCTAGTTTCTTTGTTATTGGGAAAAATGAAGGTATTTAGGAAAAAAGAAGGTATTTAAAAAGAATTAACCCTGCAAAAGTATGTCTGTTTAAATAATAATTCATATATAACAGTATTAATCATTAAAAAAGGAAACATAGAAAAAGAAAAAGCTTAAATTGCAGCCGTTTTATGTTTTTAGTTCAGCTCAGATTGAAGCTTATGCATTGACTAACTGGGTGAATTCAGAGGGATAATCGGATGCTATAACTATATACTACATGAAGCTTATATTATTACATAAGGGTTTGTTCTCAGGTTGGATCAGGCAAACTTATACCCTAACCCAGAAGCAATCAGGCTTAACTGTTCTCAAATATTTGGAACTGGATATGGACCAAAAATGCTAATAAACTGACGTATTGGGTCAATTCTCATGTTGACCAGATCCAAAGCTGCATGCCTGACTTGAATTATCTGATATATGTTGAGGATGGGAGATATAGGCCGGATGGTATTGGGTGATCGACCTAGTGCAGCAATATCACAAGATTATCAATAAAAGTTACTTCTCATCATCTTTATTTTGAATCTCGCTAATACAGCAGCTACCTGTGCCAGTGATGCATGGAACATATACAATTGCCAGTGATCCATTTCAAAATGCATGTACATAAACAAATACTAAATCCCATTATTTCTCTTGCATTTCTGAAATATCTTTCATATCCAAATTATACAGAAGAAGCACAGTTAGCAAAACCTGTAATCATATTCTTCTTCAGTTCTTCTCAACTTCTCTCATTTACAAATTCATCAGGTGAGTTTTCTCTATGTCCACTCAAAACACATCCGACAAGCCAATGATTACTAGGACAACATGCAAGCATCGTCCAAGTTATTCTAATACATCATCAAGACGAAATTTTGATTTTAAAACCATGCCCCTATGAGATCCAAAAAATAACAGCAAACAGATCACAGACAATCAAATATCTACAAGTTCAGAACCTCAGCATAATCAAACGCAAAGAACCAGTTAAAAAAAAGAGGAAACAAAAACGGAACATTTGAAAGAAAACGAGGGCAAAATTCTATTACCAGAAGGCAGTGTAGTTGGAAAACCCAAGAGCTGAGACCATGACCCCGATCGAAGCGCCTGCGAAAAGACATTGGCCCAGTCTCAGCAGCAACCCACTCACAGTCCCGGGGCTCCCCACCAGCACCTTCATCCTCTTCGAGTCCCCTCAGGGACCCTTGAAGAAACCCTAATTTCGCCCAAACTCCACAGATGTCTCCGAACAAGAGCGCTGAAATTCGATTCCTCAAATGTGAACGGGGTTGGCGATACCCGAGAACTCTCCCTCCCTCTCTTCTCTCTGTCTCTCTCTCTCTCTCTCGATTCCAAGCTTGAGTGATTTGATTTCCTTTGAGGAGCAGGGTCGTGTTTGGTGGATTGATTGAGGGATTAAAAAACATTAAAAAAATTCAAAAAAGAGTGCTTTATTACAGCAGACTAAAATAAAAAAAATACTACAATAGTCAAATGTCAGGGTAGCTGGTCCCCCTCGTCCACGTAAGTCTTGCGTCGGGAGTTTAAACACACTCCCAATCTTGTGTTTCTGCGGCCCCGATGAGACAAGGAGGAGAAGAGAGTGAGTGACTGTTCCAAAAAATGGGAGTCTATTTAGCATGGCATTATCTTTTGTTGTCTCTTTACCGTATGCCTCTTAAGCTGCCCCCATTATTAAAAAAGAAAGCTCGGAGGAATCACGGGGGCACATTTCTGAAGGAATGTTTCGATCACTTGCGTGGTAAAAATCAATGAATTTTCTTGATATAAAAAGAATTTGTCAAATTATTAAGAGTGGAGAAGAAAATGACATTTTTGTTTATCTATGTGAATGCAAGCTCAAAACGCACCGGGCACTTATTAGTTTAACTCTGCACGCCTACAAATTTCGCATTTACTAAAGTCTCCACTGGTCTTGTTTGTTTCGCTGTAAAAGGCCGTAAGTCGCAAGTGACTTATGGTGTTTTATGACTTATTGTATTTGTTTCGTCATGATATGCTCTCATTAGAAAGCACATATCTAAGATCTTCACTGCCTGTGCGGAGGTTGTTTGGTTTCAAGGAAGCGGGTGGAAGTGAAGAAGGAGATGTGTCATTTCTAACTTCCGTTGTCTATCCAAACACTAAAAAAGAGAAATAAAAAAAACTCATTTTCTTTTTTTCTTTTCATTTTTACACAATCATTTCCTCACTTGTTACGGTTAACTTTGTGGTCATGTAAATCTCATTTATAGTAAGTTGTAGTTCAAAGCAATTAATTTTTGATCATGTAAATCCTATTTGCATTCTAATTATAGTTTATTTTTTTTATAATTAATTTTTATTTTAATATTATTTTACGATTAACTTTGTGGTTAATTTTTTCAGTTTCACTTCTATATTACTAATCAAATACTAAAAAACACAATATATTTTTATTTTTATTTTTCAACTACTTATCAAAATACCAAGAAAAATAAACACAAATTCCCATTTCTGTGAAAGAAAAAAAAAACTGCTTCCTCGCTTCTGTCCACTTCCTTGAATCCAAACAGCCTCGAGTTCACGGGTTGCACAACATGCAATCCCATTGTGTCCTGTTGATGCACGGTCTTGACTTACCCAAAGGAGGACCGAGATCCAACAACGTAGCTGCATGTGAATCCAAAGGACACCATTCCTGCTGGCATCACATCGATGTTGTCCGATGGAGTTGACAGAGATTTACCACAATAACAACACAGAGATATAGCCCTGAGACAAGAGCTCAGCAGCATGGTCTAATGTTTCTTTTCTTTTCCTTTTTCTTTTTTTCTGAGAAAAATGGTCAAAAAACCTGGGTCTAATCAAATTAGCTCTCTTTTATCAGTCCAGGTCGCTAGAGGGAGATCCAACGACATCATTCACAGCTACAAGCAATCTTCCACAGACTAATCATAAAGATTGCTTCATCTATCATCCAAGACTTTATCTCAGTCCACCAACAACGTAGAGGGAAGATGAAATACCCCTGGTTCATAGGAAACATTTCTCAATCACCTTAAAACAGTTAGAAAACAAACAAGCCCTAACAGTAATAATGTGATCAAGAAACTTCCCAACAATAAAGTAATTAGTTTTTTTTCCCCTAATTAACTCAACCGCCGACAAGATTCACCGACAACTTTCACGGAGCACGCTCGAGACCTGCCTGGATCATGTCAGGGGGAGAAGAAATATCCGCGATGCAGTGTTCGAACCGGTGAACTGATTGGATTCCATGTGTATGTGCCCCCATGCGAACAATCAAATATTCAAGTGTATCCAACCGTGCTCATGTTAGCTATGTTGGTAATGTTGCTTGGGAGGTGCCTTTTTTGCAGAATGTTTTCTTAATTTCCTCATCCTTACCGGCATTGATTTGTCTACTGTAAATTCCATTTGGAAAGTAGAATACCATCTTCTAGGTACAAGTGCTTATAACTTCTAGCATGTTTAGTTGTCATAAGTCGTAAGTCGCAAACTCTTTTAAGTTAGAATATGAAGAATATAAATGTGAATCTTTGAATTGAATTACGGCGAGATCCGTTGATCGAACCAATTGGATGATGGTTGGAGTGTGTTCTCCTTCCATTGGGGATGAACGTGGTATATATTCACATGTTCAATTCCGACTTCGAATGAATGAGATATTCAAGTCTAAAGATTGCCTAATTCAAAGCCAAAATGGGAGTAAAGTTAGCTAAAAGCATTTAGTCCCACATTGGCCATGGGATGGAAGTTCGTAGTGTTTAAATAGAGAAAATTGAAAATAAAGGGCGTGGCCTTTGGGTACTTGGAGTTTTCGCGCGCGATTAGGAGGTAACCATGCCCGCTCATGCGCCGGCGCCGGGCCGAGCTTGGGTTCGGGTCTAGTTCTGGGTTCGGGTTCGGGTTCCCTACACGGCCTGGTTCTTTTTGAATCAGGTCTCACGGGTGTGGGTTACGCGAAGCATACCCGCTCCGCTATCCAGATCCGAACCAGCCCGCCAACGGACCCCGTTATCCGAATTTGAATCGCTCCAGATGGACAGCCAACAGTTACGACTGTTGGGTCGAACCATTGCAACGGTTCAGACTGAACCGTTGCAACCTTTCGTTGGGTTCGGACCCGTTGGCGCTCCAGTTTCTCATTCTAAACACAAAAAAAAAATTGAAAATCTCCTCTCTCTCTCTCTCTCTGAGTTCTGCTGAACTGAAAGTGAGTTACTGCGTTCTAAACTGGGAAGTGGAGTTCTGAAGTGACT
This sequence comes from Agave tequilana, assembly GCA_038442645.1. Lineage (NCBI taxonomy): Eukaryota > Viridiplantae > Streptophyta > Magnoliopsida > Asparagales > Asparagaceae > Agave > Agave tequilana. The sequence goes on along the minus strand of JAVJIF010016927.1, from coordinate 51,356 downwards.
TCCAGCGAGAAGTGGCAAAGTCAATTTCCGAAGCGACTTTTAAAAGAGATTCTGCATAAATTCGTTCTGAAAGAGGGCTCAGAAAATTCAATAGATTCTTTAATAGAATTGTTGTCTGAATCTGGGACTTCTTGTAACGCCCCGATTCCACGGATACGAGGACGTCACTGCAACGTATATACGTAGGTCAGAAAGTGCCCCCACGTATATACGCTAAGCATAAAAGTACAAGCAAGGGATCAGAGTACAACACAAAGCGTGGTATACATACACATGCCAACATAAAAGGTACATATACAAGTCATCACAGTGTATGATAAACATTACATATTACATATGTCTTTTATCACAACCAAGTCCAAAAGTAAAATATACAATAAGATACAAAATGCTCACGAGAAGGGTGAAGATCCCGTGAGTCAAAAGGAGTCTGGCACGAAGGAAGTAGAGCTAGTCTGCCTGCTCACTAAAGAAAGCTCGATCTACTGTGGACAGCTCCACTTCGATCCAAGCTTCAACCTGAACATACAAATCCAAGGGAGTCAGGACCTCCCAATAATGAACAGGCTACAGCCAAATGGCTAAGTGACAAGAGTAGAAAGGTTAGAATACAAGTAAGGCAGATATGAACAAGTGAATCATAAAACAGGAAATCCAGGTTAAAACTGATTATAGGCAAGATTGATTGTATACGCTTAAGTCACGGTCCCATGAGACTAATACATCGAAGGAATAATCCAAACAAGGAAACCCTCATCTATATACCTTTATCTCATGCCACAGAAATCCAAGCGTATAGAATCAGAGTTGCAAATCATATGAAAGTCAAACAGGAATACATAACAAGAATACTAAGAATCATAACTAGAAACATAACGGGAATCATAATAAGTATCACAACTGGAAACATAACTGGAATCATGACTGGAATATCAAGAATCATAATAAGATCCATAACGGTTATCAATTATTATTATAACTCGTCTAACCCATATATCTAGGTATGTGTCTCGGTATCGATCCCAACCCACATACATCCATATATAAGAAAGTCGAGGGTTGTTATCGGAAGCTGATGGAGAACTGATAAAGCTTCTTATAGTAGTTTCCATACACCTGGAACCAGCTTTGGAGGCCCAAAGTCCCCCTATTCAGTAATTCAGATTCACTACCGCCAGTACATATATATATATATATGTATATATATATATATACTTTTATTCCATTACTATAAGCAAGGTATCATTCCGGCATCCATCACTTCCTCCCATACCCATACAAGTTGTAGCTTATTAAGAATTATCAGCTTACGGGGAACAAGTGTACATAACAGTAATAGCCCTACAGATTCAAGAGGTGGCCCCCACCGTGTGGTGTGGCACTTTGTTCCGTGTGGCACTTTGTTCTGAGGGAGTGGATTCTAGAGGTGGCCCCCACCGAGTATGGTGTGGCACTTAGTTCCATAAAATAAGGCAGGGTTCCCGTAAACAAGATAATCATAAGGTCAAGTGTATCATGCTTGGTTTTAAAAGATAGCATGACAAGGTGGTGATATAAAGCAAGCAATAAAACATAACAATAGATTAATAACAGGCCGGGTCAGTCAAGACATAACAAGAGGTCTAGTAGGTGGTGGCATGTCGGGTGATATACATGTGTTAAAGGAAAACATGTACTGACGTGTCTGGATCATAGCAAGGCAAGGGGGAACATAGAAGCAAACAGGGTTCAACGACCTCGAAGGGTCTGCCACGCATGGTATAAAATAAAGAAGCAATAATATCACGGCAAGGTACAAGTATAAGAATGAAACAAGCAGTTGCATGGCAATACATAAACCTGGGAATATGAAGTGACAAGAGATGATATACACCAATTAATAGATCATAAGGTACAAGCTATGAAGTATAAGTAGGAATAATATATAGTACATGTATCAAGGGTAAGATACATAATCAAGAAGGAAATCACAATACCAGACAGCCATAAGTTAGTCGACTAGGTTGGAATAGTAGTCGACTAATAGAAGGGTTAGTCGACTAGGAAAATAGGGTGGTCGACTAATAATGTGTTCCAGAGAGTTTGGGTTTCTGTTTCAGGAAGAGTTAGTCGACTAGGTAAAAAGGGTAGTCGACTAACAGGGAACCACAAGTCGACTAACAGGTACTTAAGTCGACTAAGTTTGAGATACAGAGAGTTGAGTTTATTTCAGGAGTCGACTAGGGGAATTCTAGTAGTCGACTAGGGATATCTAGTCGACTGGTAAAAGGGACTAGTCGACTAAAACTGTGAAGTCAGAAAAGACTACGTTTCAGCTAAGGGTTTCTAGTCGACTAGGTTCTAGGTCAAGTCGACTAATCATGGTCAAAAACAGAATACAGAGCAGAATCTGCTGGTTGTGTTGGATGGTCTAAAAATAGGATTTTTATGACATATGAACACAAGATATGGAGATACAAGTATGCTTAGGAATGAAACAAGTCTTGGTGAGTAAAAATACTCACAAGGATTGGTTAGGTGAAGCTTTGTAGTCTTGAAAGGATCCCAAGGTGGAGATGATGGCCTCAATCCAAAAGTAGTTGTTGAAGTTGAAGTTGCTTGATGTGGAGAAGATGATCTTGGTGTTGCTTTGGGAGTTGGTGGTTGAAGATGAAGACCTTGATGATGCCCTAGATGAAGCTCTTGAAGTTGGAGGTTGAGTTGAGATGGAGGAGGATTTTGGTGAAGGGGATTTCTTTTGGTGAAGTGAAGAAAAAAGAGATGGAATTGTAAAGGAATGTTTAAATATGATTTAGAATTTGTGAAGGAGGTGAAATTAGAGTAGATGAGAGGGGGTTATTTGCAAAAGGGGAGGTGAGGTGAGTGTCCCTCTCTTGGCCACTTGGCCGGCCATGGGAGAGAGAGAGAGAGATGCATTAAATGGTGGAGGTAGGTGGGAGTTGTGTGGAGAGGAAAAATAGGAATTTTGGTAATTTGGGAAAATTGGAAAAGTGTGGCTTGGGAAGGAAGGAAAGAAATAAAGAAAAGGAAAAAGGAAGAGGAATTATAAAGGAGAAGATATTTTCTTTTGGGCTCAGAATGAAACTGTTGAAAATACAGAGACTCGGGTTCAAGTCAAGAATACGGAAAACAATTCGGAAAATACCGGAATTGCCCGAAATTCAAGTATCTCGGAACGACTCGCAAATTTACCCAAAAATCAATAATAATATATGAAGACTCATAGTGAAATCCTTTTTAAGAAATACTTTATAGTTTTAAAACTAAAAATCCCGGAATCAGTAATTTACCGACTCCGTTGGAATTTTCATAAAATCCAAAAATCCTCAGAAAAAGAATGTAGGTAGAAAATATGATTCTAAGGAATAATGTCTAAAGAATCATTTAGAAATTCCAAACCGTTTAAGAATTAAAAATCCAGGAATCGGTCAGCGGCACTGGCCGACACCGGTTTGGAAGAAATTCAATTTAATCCAAGAAAAATCCAGAAAATCACAGAAAATCTAATATATTGGAAAATAATATTTGAAACCGAAATCGGTCAATTCTACACACCAGAAAGACTAAATCGAAGAATATATTATGATCGGGCCTTCGGTTCAGACTAGGGCTGACTCCGAGTCCACGAATCCACATCCAAGATAAAACAATCATACAAGGGATTCATAATAGAGATTAAATACAGGAAAACAAATCGAAAAAAATACGATCGAAAATCTGAATACGTAACTAAGTACGTATTCCGGGAACGGGGTATTACAATCCACCCACCTTACAAAAATTGCGTCCTCGCAATTTCGTTAAGGGGTGAAACGAACACAAAGGAGGACGAAGGCACGAATAAAGGCTTCATAAAACCAAAACAGGGGATAAGACGAATACCGGAAGGACCAGAATGAGCAATGAAAGAATGACAAGAGAAAATATTTAGAATGATAATCAACTCAAATACCAGATATGGGGTAGGGGTTACCATAATATCCTAAGGCTCCTGATCTGGATACTGGTCTTCACACTCTGCTGCGTCGCCTGATGCCTCTGCTGCCATGATGTAACCTTGGCCTCTACCCCGATCTGCTCTAGCTCTCATCCCCCTTTGCTGATGATCATACCGTTGGGGTGGAAATGGAACTCTTCGATCAACAGGTTCAGGGTTCCTCCTCAGTGGCGGCGCTGGAAATGCTGGGGCTGGATGTGCTGGAGCTGGAAGAGCTGGTCTGATTGGAGCCATGTGTATAAACTTCCTGTGTGGGCAATCCCTTAGCATATGTCTCTCTGACCCACATGCCAAACATAATCTCTTGGCTACTCGACAATCACTCTTATAATGTCCGGGCCTGTGGCAGAAGTTGCATACAATCTGAGACAGAGGAGGTTGGAATGGTCTCTTCATCATTGGGCCATGGGTTGCCCTATCTGCATCCTCCTCATCCATCAACTCAAAAGGCCTCTTCTTGGCCTGGTTCCCCATCTGGTTCACTTTCCTCTTCTCCAGTCCACGCTCCACTTCTCGAGCTATGGTGAGAACTTCTGAATATGTCTTCAGCTGCTGGGGCATCAAGAAAACTTGTAGGTCCATCTGTAAGCCCTGCTGGAATCTGCTTGCCCGCTTCTCTTCATCCGTCACCATATACGGAGCAAAGCGGTTAAGTCGGAGAAATTCCGCGGCATACTCATCCACGGACCTATCCTGTTGCTGAAGTCTGATGAACTGCTCTTCCATGTCTTTCTGAGCTGTGACAGGGAAGAATCTGCTATAAAAACTCTTGGAGAATGTGTCCCAAGTGACAGGCTTCTCCAGTCTTGCCTCCTCAGCTAGCCACCAAGTTCTGGCTATGTCCTTCAATTGAATCTTGGCGACCTCCACTTGGTTTTCCTCTGGGACACGGGCTGCATTCAACAAGTCTGATGTGTCTGTCAGCCATTGCTCAGCATCCAAGGGTTTCTCCCCACCCGTGAATATAGCTGGCTGCAGCCGTCTGAAATCTGATATATTCCCCGGCCTCTGTTCCTTAGGTGCTGCTATCTCTTGCCGGAGAAGCTCGGTCTGCTGCTGCTGGTTCTCCATCATCATCTGGATAACCCTCAATATATCCACATTCTCTCCCGCTGCTCCATTCGATGCTGGTCCAGAGTTGCTACGACCCGATCTTCTATCCATGCCTAGTTGATGAAGAATGACTGGAAAGTGATGGAAAAATGGAAGGATTTCAGGATATGAAGGAAGGAACCAAGAAGAACTAGATAATCAAGAAGGACTAGATGACTTTGTACATTGCAGTTGGCATTAGCAAATTACTAGAATTTGCCGCTTGATTGTACTATAGGTGGGAGAGCCTAGGCTCTGATACCAACCTGTAACGCCCCGATTCCACGGATACGGGGACGTCACTGCAACGTATATACGTAGGTCAGAAAGTGCCCCCACGTATATACGCTAAGCATAAAAGTACAAGCAAGGGATCAGAGTACAACACAAAGCGTGGTATACATACACATGCCAACATAAAAGGTACATATACAAGTCATCACAGTGTATGATAAACATTACATATTACATATGTCTTTTATCACAACCAAGTCCAAAAGTAAAATATACAATAAGATACAAAATGCTCACGAGAAGGGTGAAGATCCCGTGAGTCAAAAGGAGTCTGGCACGAAGGAAGTAGAGCTAGTCTGCCTGCTCACTAAAGAAAGCTCGATCTACTGTGGACAGCTCCACTTCGATCCAAGCTTCAACCTGAACATACAAATCCAAGGGAGTCAGGACCTCCCAATAATGAACAGGCTACAGCCAAATGGCTAAGTGACAAGAGTAGAAAGGTTAGAACACAAGTAAGGCAGATATGAACAAGTGAATCATAAAACAGGAAATCCAGGTTAAAACTGATTATAGGCAAGATTGATTGTATACGCTTAAGTCACGGTCCCATGAGACTAATACATCGAAGGAATAATCCAAACAAGGAAACCCTCATCTATATACCTTTATCTCATGCCACAGAAATCCAAGCGTATAGAATCAGAGTTGCAAATCATATGAAAGTCAAACAGGAATACATAACAAGAATACTAAGAATCATAACTAGAAACATAACGGGAATCATAATAAGTATCACAACTGGAAACATAACTGGAATCATGACTGGAATATCAAGAATCATAATAAGATCCATAACGGTTATCAATTATTATTATAACTCGTCTAACCCATATATCTAGGTATGTGTCTCGGTATCGATCCCAACCCACATACATCCATATATAAGAAAGTCGAGGGTTGTTATCGGAAGCTGATGGAGAACTGATAAAGCTTCTTATAGTAGTTTCCATACACCTGGAACCAGCTTTGAAGGCCCAAAGTCCCCCTATTCAGTAATTCAGATTCACTACCGCCAGTACATATATATATATATATGTATATATATATATACTTTTATTCCATTACTATAAGCAAGGTATCATTCCGGCATCCATCACTTCCTCCCATACCCATACAAGTTGTAGCTTATTAAGAATTATCAGCTTACGGGGAACAAGTGTACATAACAGTAATAGCCCTACAGATTCAAGAGGTGGCCCCCACAGATTCAAGAGGTGGCCCCCACCGTGTGGTGTGGCACTTTGTTCCGTGTGGCACTTTGTTCTGAGGGAGTGGATTCTAGAGGTGGCCCCCACCGAGTATGGTGTGGCACTTAGTTCCATAAAATAAGGCAGGGTTCCCGTAAACAAGATAATCATAAGGTCAAGTGTATCATGCTTGGTTTTAAAAGATAGCATGACAAGGTGGTGATATAAAGCAAGCAATAAAACATAACAATAGATTAATAACAGGCCGGGTCAGTCAAGACATAACAAGAGGTCTAGTAAGGTGGTGGCATGTCGGGTGATATACATGTGTTAAAGGAAAACATGTACTGACGTGTCTGGATCATAGCAAGGCAAGGGGAACATAGAAGCAAACAGGGTTCAACGACCTCGAAGGGTCTGCCACGCATGGTATAAAATAAAGAAGCAATAATATCACGGCAAGGTACAAGTATAAGAATGAAACAAGCAGTTGCATGGCAATACATAAACCTGAGAATATGAAGTGACAAGAGATGATATACACCAATTAATAGATCATAAGGTACAAGCTATGAAGTATAAGTAGGAATAATATATAGTACATGTATCAAGGGTAAGATACATAATCAAGAAGGAAATCACAATACCAGACAGCCATAAGTTAGTCGACTAGGTTGGAATAGTAGTCGACTAATAGAAGGGTTAGTCGACTAGGAAAATAGGGTGGTCGACTAATAATGTGTTCCAGAGAGTTTGGGTTTCTGTTTCAGGAAGAGTTAGTCGACTAGGTAAAAAGGGTAGTCGACTAACAGGGAACCACAAGTCGACTAACAGGTACTTAAGTCGACTAAGTTTGAGATACAGAGAGTTGAGTTTATTTCAGGAGTCGACTAGGGGAATTCTAGTAGTCGACTAGGGATATCTAGTCGACTGGTAAAAGGGACTAGTCGACTAAAACTGTGAAGTCAGAAAAGACTACGTTTCAGCTAAGGGTTTCTAGTCGACTAGGTTCTAGGTCAAGTCGACTAATCATGGTCAAAAACAGAATACAGAGCAGAATCTGCTGGTTGTGTTGGATGGTCTAAAAATAGGATTTTTATGACATATGAACACAAGATATGGAGATACAAGTATGCTTAGGAATGAAACAAGTCTTGGTGAGTAAAAATACTCACAAGGATTGGTTAGGTGAAGCTTTGTAGTCTTGAAAGGATCCCAAGGTGGAGATGATGGCCTCAATCCAAAAGTAGTTGTTGAAGTTGAAGTTGCTTGATGTGGAGAAGATGATCTTGGTGTTGCTTTGGGAGTTGGTGGTTGAAGATGAAGACCTTGATGATGCCCTAGATGAAGCTCTTGAAGTTGGAGGTTGAGTTGAGATGGAGGAGGATTTTGGTGAAGGGGATTTCTTTTGGTGAAGTGAAGAAAAAAGAGATGGAATTGTAAAGGAATGTTTATATATGATTTGGAATTTGTGAAGGAGGTGAAATTAGAGTAGATGAGAGGGGGTTATTTGCAAAAGGGGAGGTGAGGTGAGTGTCCCTCTCTTGGCCACTTGGCCGGCCATGGGAGAGAGAGAGAGAGATGCATTAAATGGTGGAGGTAGGTGGGAGTTGTGTGGAGAGGAAAAATAGGTATTTTGGTAATTTGGGAAAATTGGAAAAGTGTGGCTTGGGAAGGAAGGAAAGAAATAAAGAAAAGGAAAAAGGAAGAGGAATTATAAAGGAGAAGATATTTTCTTTTGGGCTCAGAATGAAACTGTTGAAAATACAGAGACTCGGGTTCAAGTCAAGAATACGGAAAACAATTCGGAAAATACCGGAATCGCCCGAAATTCAAGTATCTCGGAACGACTCGCAAATTTACCCAAAAATCAATAATAATATATGAAGACTCATAGTGAAATCCTTTTTAAGAAATACTTTATAGTTTTAAAACTAAAAATCCCGGAATCAGTAATTTACCGACTCCGTTGGAATTTTCATAAAATCCAAAAATCCTCAGAAAAAGAATGTAGGTAGAAAATATGATTCTAAGGAATAATGTCTAAAGAATCATTTAGAAATTCCAAACCGTTTAAGAATTAAAAATCCAGGAATCGGTCAGCGGCACTGGCCGACACCGGTTTGGAAGAAATTCAATTTAATCCAAGAAAAATCCAGAAAATCACAGAAAATCTAATATATTGGAAAATAATATTTGAAACCGAAATCGGTCAATTCTACACACCAGAAAGACTAAATCGAAGAATATATTATGATCGGGCCTTCGGTTCAGACTAGGGCTGACTCCGAGTCCACGAATCCACATCCAAGATAAAACAATCATACAAGGAATTCATAATAGAGATTAAATACAGGAAAATAAATCGAAAAAAATACGATCGAAAATCTGAATACGTAACTAAGTACGTATTCCGGGAACGGGGTATTACACTTCTGAAGAAGAATATTCTTCAACTTTCCTTCTTCCTCTACAGTGGGTGCTCCTCCAAAGTAAAGGCAAATATTCTCCCAAAATTTGTCTTTGTCCCGCTGCTTCAACGATCCTGTGAAGGTACTGCTTAACTACGGTTCGACCGTACGGTGATTTGGTAGTGCTATCCAAATACCTTGAGTGTTGTATCTTGGGAGACCAGCATCCAGTAACCCGTTAGCACCGGTACGGGGGACGTAATTGTCTTAAGGAGATTCGCTCTAAGCGTACCTCACTCCAAGTACTGTATAAGTGAATTAATTTCTTTATACAGGAGATATACTGATATTCAGTATATTGAGACTGATTTAGATTCAGTCTAATTGGTGTTTAACCAGGGAAGGAAATTGAAAGGTGGTTATTAAATTAAGGAACGTTCTCTTGAACGAAAAACCTCCCACCTGATATTTGCCGACCTGGCCAATTAGATTGTTGATATTTCAGTGATCTTGAATAGTTGTCAGATTGATTCCAAAGCAGAATCCAACATTTTACAGTTGTAAATGAGTTACATGCAAGTAAGTTTTACTGTGTTTGATTGATAATATAAAATTATAAGTGAGAAAGTATATTGTATTTTACGGTATTTGATTGTCATAATGTGTAAGTGGTAAGTGAAAAAGTTAACCACAAAATTAATTGTTTGGTGAGCTAAGAAATGAATAATTAAAATAATTAATAAAAAATAACATTAAAGTAAGAATAATAAATAACAAAAAATATTAAATATTAACTATTAAATTTTAAATTTTAAATTAAAAATTATATTAAATAATACAAAAAATTAAATTAGATTTATTGAATAATTAAAATATTAAATATCAAATAACTAAAAACTAAATTTATCAAAAAATAATATATATAAAAATAAAATTAGTAAATATTAAAACTTTAATATATTAAACTTTAAATAATAAAAAATATCTAATAATCACAACTTATTAAATTTATATTAAATATTACTAATATATAAATAAAGTAATAATTAAAATACATTATATTAATTTAGTAATAAAAAAATAATCTAGTAAGAAAAAAGATTCTAATATTAAAAATATTGAATTATTAATATAAACTTTAATCTAATAATTATATGTAATTTAATAATAAAAAATATTAATCTAATTACAATTAACTGTCAGTAATACAAATTTGCATGACCACAAAATTAATTGTTTGTGTTGCAAGTACGCGTAACTGAAATTTACATGACCACAAAATTAATTGTTAGCGTTGCAAGTGAATCATAATTGGAATATAAATGTATTTTATGACTTATGATTCAAATAAAAATCATAATTCGTAAATCGCAAGTGGCGTTTGCGACTTTACGGCCTCACGGTGAAACAAACACTCCCACAAGCTCAAAGATATCTAATAACATTTTGTACTATAGAATGCATCAAATCAAACTTTTTCGTGCATGCAAGAAATATCAGGTACGATAAGAGATGAAAAAGAATAGCCCAAAATTCTGGGTCTCACGGACAAGAGGACTTTTGAATATAGCAAAGAAAGTTTGACACCAAATACTTTCTTTTAAAAAAAAAAGTTAAAAACCAAAAAACATTTAGAGGAAAGCATACACAAAGTAAAATTATAATGAATAAATGAAAAGTGAAATAAAAAAGTATGGAAGGCATCAAAATGTTCATATGTAGACGTAGTAGATAAAAAATGCCTCATTGTGGATCGATCCACTACAAGTGAAGTTCGGACGCTTTTTAGAAATATCATCTGTTAGAACACAAAAAGAAGAAACACCTTTCAGGTTAGCCTAAAACCCTATAACATGAGAATCAGTAGGTCAAATGTTAGGGAGGACTGCCACGGGAAACTGCCGGTGTGATTGAGAGATGAATCGTGCAGAGAGAAACTGCAAGTGTGTTGATGGTAGAGGGCCAGCAGAGGGTAACTGCTAGTGTATCTCTGTGAATGTATATATGTATGTTCTGAGAATTAGGGAAACGATCTCCTCCTTTCGGGAGAAGGAGGATATATATATATATATCTAACAAAGACACTGATCGTGGAGGCAAAATTGTAGTGTGTTATAACCGCACGATTTTCACGTGCTCGTTGTAACGGCTGTGATTGCTGGCGTTAGCTGATAAGACTGCATGCCAAGAAATTTGTCACTGTTCATATCTACCTTAGCTGGAAGAGACGTTTCATTTTATGAACGTTGGGAGGAGTTGCATAACAACATCGGAGATCTTGGTTGACTGATATTCGGGATTTCTGACTTGGGTCCAGAGACTTTCAGAACAGGAAAGACTTCGGGAAGATAAAAATCTTGGAGTGGTGAAAGACGACTCCGGGATGGAAAGGTCTTTGAGATGGAATATGACCTTGCAAGATCGAATGCGGCAGAGGTTGGATGTGACAGAGGCTGGCTTGAGAAAGCTAGATGTGGCGATGCTGACTCTAAGAAAGCTGGACGTGAAAGAGACTTCAGGTTAGACTTTGAGAGCTGTGGACTTCTTGGAGAAAATTCTCTGCAGCAGTGATACGTGTCATCATCATGAGGGTCAAATTTTAGCCATTACAGTAGATCAATAATTTATTTAATTCTATTTTTCTTAGAAAAAGCCACACCGTGCGATCCTATTTTTCCTTAAAAAGTAAAAAACCAAGGGTAAACATTTGAAAATATGGATTATATTATTTAATTTTCAAAATTGAATTAAAATTCAAATAACGAATTATTTCCTTGTCTTCTCCGTTACAAAAGTATGCAGAGCATCTTTTTTGCAGGCGCAGCAAGAAAAAACAAATCGAATCCTACGAAATGGCAGAGTCTCTTTTAAAAACAAAGCGAATCCAGAATCCAGTGAAACCGTCCACGTCGGCCCAGAAACAAAAAGACAAGGCCCAGTGACGGCATCGCCACTCGCAATATTTAACACGCCCTCGCCTCTATTTATTCTCCCCTCACGTTGGATTTCCATCTCGCTCGCTCGCTCGCTCGCTCTCTCTCTCACTCACATATCTTGACTCTCCAGTCTCCACTGAATTTGGGATTCTCATCTCTCAGCAATGGCTAGGTTTTTTGAACTCAGCACCGGTGCCAAGATCCCGTCGGTGGGGCTCGGGACGTGGCAGGCAGCCCCCGGCGTCGTAGGAGATGCTGTCGTCGTAGCCGTCAAGGTTCTTTCTTTTTCTAGGGTTTTCTAAAAAAATTTTCCCTCGCGGTTGACGCTTGTTTAATTAAGATCGCGCATTTCTTATTTTCTTAATTTGTTTTATTGATTAATGTGTGATTATGTTGGGCGCAGGCTGGATACAGGCACATCGATTGCGCTTCAGCGTACAACAATCAGAATGAGGTAATTTGATTTTCTGATAAGATCATTATTCTTATTATCTTTTTCTTTTTTTTCCCCCTCACCCTCTTAATTTGTTTATGTAAGGAGAGAACAGTTGGTACTTGTTTTAGTTCATTGATTGTGGAAACGTATTGTAGGTTGTAAAGGTTCCAAGTATATTGAGGAAAGGATAATGGAGAAACTTATAAAAAATGTTGCACTTTGGATTAAAAAGACCAATGACAATCTATTTTTTTACTTGATTTTAAAGAAGATGCATAAATTTGTTATGCTGAACTGGATATGTTATTGGTACACTCGAAGAATTATGTAAAGCCGATGACACTTCGCAAAGTATAATTATATTGCAGAATGTCTATATATATTAATTTAGTAAGCTCGACACAAGTTGCTTTATTAAATGTTCTATTTGCATTTTTTGGGGGGAATAAATCTGAAGCAAATAAGTTGAAAATATGTTTTAGTTAGAGATAAGAGTTATAAGACATTGGGCCAATCCCAAGGGTTTCCCTTTTTGAGGGTAAAGTTGTTGGAATTTAGAAAGATGTATAGGGCATGTAAGACCTTAGAGGCTCCAATTGATTCTCTTAAACACTGAAGAAAATGGAGGGCAAGGCTTAGGATAATGTGACATGGAAATATGAGCTGCAGAAATCATATGTGGTGATGTGCCCCTTAAAGAAAATTTACAGAGATTTTGTGCCTTCAAGACACAATATTTGTGACAAGACTTTTTAGTTATGGTCATTATTACAATGATAAGCCAAATAGTCTAGCACTGAATTTAAAGTTTTTTTGTATGATTTACCTGTTATGGTATGTGGAGACAGTGGAAGGTATCACTATGGTGGGATGAAGTATGGGTATATTTTCATCAAGAAGAGTCTTATAATTAACTATATAAATTGGAGTTTTGTCTTGCGAATCCTGAGTTGGTCAACATTGGATTCATGACTCATACATAGCGATTGTGGAGTATTTCTCTTGGTCATCACTGGAGAGTCTCTTCACGTCTCATTTATAGATGTTGCAAAGTATCTCTCGATCAGCTAGGATATGTGATCTGATGTCACCTCAAGTTTCTTCAAACATGTGATACTAATTTGGACCACGAGGAGTTTCCAGTGATTCTTTTTCCTGGATGCTTTCTTGGACCATTGCAATGTAACTTACATGGAGTGTATCAAGGAAGCTCAGGAAGTACATATAGAGGATAGCTACTGAGGAAGCTATTCATATGCTTTTGCCATGTTAATGGGAAAGGTGAGTTGGGGTTAGGGAGGGATTGATTCTAGAAACTGTACTTGAATTTTCATCTTTGAAATATTGAGTTTATTGAAAAAGTAATTTTAAACATGTTAAGACTCAAATGTCTGGGTTGAATATGTTATGGGCAAGTACTTATGTCATATTTCATCTAAGTTGTTCGCACAGGAGTAACCCTAGGTGTAAGTAAGCGTGCAGTTTAGCAGTACTTCTCTACTATTATAATTATACAGAAGATTTCAGGTGTTGGGGAATAAAAATATAGACATGTTAACATGTCATTTTCTGATTTCACATCATAATTCTTATATAAGAACCTGGCAATGTTGGGATAACTTTTTGCCATTACGTTTATTTGCAGGTTGGCTTGGCTCTGAAGAAGCTCATCAAGGAGGGCATAGTGAAGCGTGAGGATTTGTTTATCACCTCCAAGCTATGGTGAGGTTCACCTTTTGGTCTGACTATTTTGAAGTGATACACTCGGCAATACAAATTCAGAAAACAACCAATTCTTGTTGCATAATTTATATTAACTGTATATGAAAGTTTTTTAACATCTTGCAAAATGACACTGCAGGTGTAGTGATCATGCTCCTGAAGATGTTCTACTGGCCCTGGATACGACTTTGAAGGATCTCCAGACTGACTATGTGGATCTTTACCTTGTAAGCATCGTAACTTGCTGGAATTACCTTTTGTTATTGTTAAATATAGCAAGATTTACAGTTCGGTCAACTGTGTTCAATGTATGTATGATGGATTATTGTGATCAAGATCCCTAAAGTGCTTCTATAATTGTGTAGAGAATCTAGAGATTTTTCTAAGCTCTAGCTTCAACATCAACTATTCGATGTCCTGTTCCTCCTCGGTGGCATGTCTTACTGCCGCTGAATTATTGTCAAAGCTCATATTTACTGGTCTTCTTCCTTCCTGTTTACTATTCATGATATCAGATGACACGTTGTCATTTCAAAGACATGGAGTTTTGGGCTTTCTACATTGTGTCAAACCAACATTTTGGTTGTTAGTTTTAGCTTTAAAAGGGGGGGAAAAAAAAAACTATTGTTTGTGGATTTGCATCTGTATGCATGTTGTACTCAATGCTACATTAACCATTTCAAGCATTTCTTTTGTGCTGCGATACATGAACTATGGAGTTTGTCCTTGCTTGCTGCTTACTTGCATTTAATTTTAAAGTATTTTCTTTATGGAGTTGCATTTATAGGATGCTTCAATGTCTATTGCTTAGCACTCTACTGTTTCCATACAGAAGCACCACCAATGTGTTTTCCCCGCACTTTTTTGTGTCGAGAAAATGATGAGATGGAGTTATACTTTACTCACTCAAGATCTGTTTTAGTTTAAAACATATATTCTTTGTGGATTTGCATCTATATATAGAAGTGGTAATATAGTTTTTCCTCCTAATTATTTCCTCGTATTATATTTAAAAGTATTCATATTGATTATTATGCCATGGAGTTGCTTTTACAACTTTTCTTGTTGCATATTTCTTGAAGATCCATTGGCCAGTTCGGGTTCCAAAAGATAGTGCTTTCAAGGCTGAAAACTTTCTCCCGCTTGATTTGCCTGGTACATGGGGAGCAATGGAGAAATTGTATGACTTGGGAAAAGCTCGTGCAATTGGGGTGAGCAATTTTTCTTCCAAGAAATTGGAGGATTTGCTTGCTATTGCACGCGTGCCCCCAGCTGTCAACCAGGTGGAATGCCACCCTGGTTGGCAGCAGACTAAGCTTAAAGCAGTCTGTCAGACAAAGGGTGTTCACCTCTCTGTAAGTTGGCAAGTTGTGATCAGTCTTAAATTTTAGTTTACTTTAGTTTTTTTTTTTTTTCCGTTTCATTTTTATACACTTCCATTTCTTAAAACAGTTTCTGCTTGATTTTTTATTTTTTTTGCAGGCATACTCTCCCCTGGGTTCAGCTGGAACCACATGGATCCAAGGCAGTAATGTCCTTACAAACCCGGTGGTGACTATGATTGCAGATAAGTTGGGCAAGTCTCCTGCACAAGTTGCTTTACGTTGGGGGATTCAAATGGGCCATAGTGTACTGCCTAAGAGTATCACCGAAGCTAGGATTAAGCAGAATATTGATCTGTTTGATTGGAGTATTCCAGAGGACTTGTTAGCCAAGTTCTCTGAAATTGAACAGGCAAGTAACTCTTTCATAATCAGTCCAAATGAATTTATTCTGTGTAGCTGCAACTGGTATTCAGATTTGAAAATTACTAATTCAGTCTTTGGGTGTGAGATGTGTAAATTTTGGTGTGCTGAAATAGGGAAACAACAAAGTCGTATAATTTATGCTCTTGGAACAGTTTGTCTGATACATGCCTTGTGACATGTACAGGTGAGGCTACTTAGAGGCAATTCTTTTGTTCACCCTGAAGGCGTATACAAAAGCCTGGAGGAGCTTTGGGATGGAGAAATCTGATCATGTTTCATTCTTGCTTTGTTACAAGAAGGGGTGGGTGATTCATACATCTCTCGTGTTTTACCATATATCATTGCCAAAAGGTAATAGACATTGATCTCGAGGAAAAAAAAATGTAACATACACTTAAGATTTAGGGTTGTTTCAGATTTCATTTGAGTAGAACTGCCACCTCCAAAAGAACACAGCTAGAGATACCATACGGTAAACACGTTAATAGTCATGGCTGCATACACTTACAAATGTATGTGGAACAGACCGGTCATTACTGCTAGAAATATCTAGTGTTTGTAGTGTTGATTCTGTTGAAGCATGGAACTTTCTGTAGAGTACCTGGATGCGGAATACCTTCGAACATCAATTGGTGTTTAGTAGACCACAGATGTCCCTACAGAAATTACTGCTCCCATTGATACAGCAGGAGAGGTCCATCATTTATTTGGTAAATACATGTGCATAACCTTGTAAAGCAGATCAGCTTTCATCTTGTGATCCACAGGTTGGGGGCATCTTGAGTCCCAGTGCACATTATAGTTGACCAATTTATAATCTTGGACTGTTTTGTGTTCTTTGAGCTTTCCGGTTATATAACCAGTAATCATCAGTGTTTTCTCACACAGCTAGTTTATGAGGGCATCTATACATATAGTGTCAATGCATTCAATTAATTCATATGAACACACAGACCTTTTTCTCTCTCAATTCCATCAACTCACCTGTGTCGTGTTCTTCTCTCTCTCTCTCTCTCTCTCTCTCTCTCTCTCTCTCTCTCTCTACTTGTTTGCGACTTCATGTTTAGAGTAACTAGCATTGATGGATTATATTTGGATGATGATGTGATGACATAGCTACTGCAGAAATGCTTACCAGAATTTCTCTGTCCACAGGATTTAGGTTTTCTGCTAATCATATTTGGAGCAAATTATAGCAGCATGGAGTTTCTGCAACGGAGAATCCGTGAAGAAGCATTTATATGGATTCATATCAAAGACAATTCATGATCTTCTGTTTTATCTGTTTCTGCTATTGAAGCTTCTGCTTTACATTGAACATGCTTTCTCCTTGAACAATTATACATTCATGTAATCGCCATTTATGTGTAATGATCTATGAACAATTTATGACATTTAGCAATCATAGATTGATGCCAGCACGTGTTAATTTCTAATTATTTCTTGTGGCTCAATGCTAAGTTCATCACTTCATGCAGATCTTTATTCGTAGATCTGGTTGAAGGCTGTGTTCTGATGTCCATTTCTTCCCCTAATGATCAACATTAATCTTGTAGTTAAAATTGTTAAGTAATTATGATGCGTGCTCCATGAAAACACCACTGTTTGAGCTACTTCTTTTTGCAGTAATTGGTTTTGTGTTCAATTCTTTTTGGGCGTGTTTGGATGCAATCGGAAAATAAAAAATGAGAAGTGGGAAAACTCATTTTCCCATTTCCTTTGGTTGTTTTAAATCAGAAATGAGAAAACCATTTTCCTTTTCTCTTTTTTTTTACACTTTTTTCTTTTTCCTTCTTACACTAATTTTGTGATTATGTAACTCACTTATATATTAAATATATAATTTTAAATATTAAAAATATCAAAATTATTACTGTTTAATATTTAATTAACAAATTTATTATATATTTTAATTTCTATTTGTTTTAATAATATTGATATTATTTAAATCACTAAACATTTAATTTTGTAGACAACTTTTTCACTTATACTTCTACACTATTAACCGAATATCAGAAAACACAATATCCTTTTTCACTTATACTTTCACATTACAACCAAACGCTGAAAAATTTATTGGCACAAATTTTAATTTCTCATTTACACTCTCTTTTATCCTCATTTCTCACTAGCACATTTTTCTCCAACTTGCAGCAAAACAGACATGCCCTCATTTAAAATGAAACAATGGTTGAGGTCTCGAACAAGTTTTAAAGTAATGTACAAATAACATCACAGCCATAAATTATTCCATGCATATAAATTTCTCGTGCGAGTACATAAACTTGTTGGTCTCCTTTAATGGAAAAAACGAAAAAGAAAAAGAAAAAGAACATGGAAAGAACTAAATTAGGAGAGCCCAAGCCCGGTCCGCGAAAGGGCCTCGTCCTGGCCCGGTTGCCCGGAACTGCCGGCTCAAAACCCTAGTCTGCAGTTTTATTCAATCTCTGCTCGTCTCTCTCCATGGCCTTCTCCCTCGCTTTCCGGCGAGTCGCCGCTGCCGCGGCTCCCTTCGTCGCCCGTACCGCCGTCAAAGCTATCGCGGCTCCTCAAACCTCTCCCTCGTCTCTCCTCCGTGCTCTGCCCCTGCGGAACATCTTACCTCTCGCTCATCTCTCGTCCCTCTCAGCGAAGCAATCCTCCTGTGACTCCGACGCCGACCTTCTCAAAGTCTTAGACTCCGAGATCAAGTTCGCGTCCGAAGACTACAAAAAGGTCAGCTTTAATTATTCTGCCTCAAAATTTTCTCTAATTGTTGCTTAAGTTTTGTAATTTTTGGATAATTTGAGCAGCCGGAGAAATTGCCCAAAGGGTTCCCGTTCGAGATCGAAGACGAGAAGGGGACGAGTGTGATTACTCTGAGGAGGAGTTGCCAGAACGAGGAGATTGAAATCGTGGTCTCCATGCCCAATCTCGTATCGGAAGAGGGTGATGATGATGGTGATGAAGAGTTTGATGAGAACGAAAACGATGATGACGGTGAAGGTGCAGGGGAGGGAACGGGACAGTTCAGCATTCCGTTGACGGTGAATATCAGCAAGGAAGGGGGCATGAGCTTGGAGGTGGGGTGCACTGCTTACCCTGATGAGATTGAAATTGATGCGCTGTCGCTGAGGTGGGATAGAGAAGAATCGGAGGGGGAAATGATTGTTTATGAAGGTCCTCAGTTCAAGTAAGTGATTGCTAGTTCGAATTTGAAATTTTGTCTATGTTGTTAGTCCCAATTTGGTACCATGGGGGTAAAATTTGTTACACCATGTTGGCATATGACCTAACAAGAGATTAGATTGGAAATCAGACAAACTTTGTTTGTGAACCAACACTTAACGCAAGAATAAGAATGAAAACATCAACATCAACATCATCAAAATCTAAGCGTTTATATCAAAACTATAAGGCCGGCTACATGAATCTTTATTCTCTGTCTAGCTTTTTTAAGGGCAGTGAATCTGTTAAGCTAACAACTATCATACCCTTTTAAACTTAATTCTTGTTCATTTTAGGCCTACCCTTTGTACTGGCTCCACTATATAAGATCCTATTAAATATCCGTCTTTGTTACACATGCCCAAACTGTCTCCATTATTTCTGGTTTGACTTTTTATCCTTGATTAAAGCAATCATAATTTTCTCATCTTGTCTTTTAGGTGCAAATATTATGACTCATCCATCTCAGAGTTCTCATTTCAGTATTTGATACCATGAAGCATTAGGTGGTTGTATAGTCTTTATTAAAAATTTGTCCTTCGATGGGTTTTCCTTGATTACATATGTAGAAGCAAATTTCCACTTTAATCATGCTGCGTTATTTCTATGAAACAGATTCTCCTCACTCAAGTATCACCATTATGATGAATTATTGACTAAAGTAGTGAAAATGGCTACTGTTGTTAGTAGTTAGGAGAAGCCTCGTGTCTATGGGCAAAAGGGAATATTATTCTATTCGTAAATGGAGTTTCATCCATTTGACAATGGCTATGTGTGATTTACGATTTAATTTTTCGTTTGCAACAGAGAGAGGCGATAATTTACTCAGTTTTAACATGAAAAGGCATGTATTTTGTGAAGCGTGAATATAAATTGATAGCGTATTGGTCATATATGCATGCTGTTGGATGGTATCTGTTAACACCTAACCCAACTACTAACATAGTCCAGGGGATTTCTAGAGAAATCTTTTTGTTCAAGGGGATTTTGGGGCAAAGCACCTATGGTTTGAGGGTTTATTTGCAGTTTACCCTATTGTTATCTCACAACTAATCCCTATTTCTGGTAGAATGATGAATTTATTTACTCATTTTGTTGCAGTCATCTGGACAAGAAACTTCGGAAAGCTCTCCACATGTATCTGGAGATGAGAGGAATCTCACCGTTCACAATCAACCTCTTGTATGAGTACATGATTAACAAAGATAACCGTGAATACTTGTTTTGGCTGAAGAATCTGAGGCGGTTCATGGAGGAGTGATTAAGGTTTGAATCTTTGTCAGTATATTGTGGATCCTGCTTTTTTGTACTTCCTTGCTCCATATTCTTGACATCAAGCTTCTCTGAAGAGAATTCTTGTAAGAATGATGTCCTGGGACTAGACAATTGTTATCAGCTTAGTTAATAAATTTGTTGAAATGCATTCTTGTAATGTAAACACTGGGCAAATATCTAGTTTTGAGCTCATGAGGATTGCTCTCTACTACATCGTCACGATTAAATGAAAACAAATTTCTCTTGAAAGTAAGGTGCCAAATATTCTTAATGACACACCTGCTAACATTATATAGTGCACACGGTGCATAGACTCTTTTTTTATTTTTTATTTTTATACTAAATCTGTTGTTTGTTAAATTTTTCTGAAAGCTGGCAGCCATTTAACTCTGTTTTTTGCTGCTTAGTATGATTAATCAAGTGTGATTGAGACCAAAAAAAAAGACGATTAGTGTACTTTATATTGGCATTAGCACCGTCATTTTCATTAGAGTTGCAAGTTCACAATACTGATACAGTTGACCTATACATCTCTAATGCAACAAATATTTACACATGCAGCACCGGATTTATCTGCAGCATCAGCAAAGGTGATTGCTGTATCATACAGGCTTCGAGAAGCTCCCTTTTAAGTCCATGGAGCGAAGGCTTTGGAATCAACATTAGGCACCGTGTTCTTGTGTCAGCTAATCCAGATATAGAGATTTCACGGTTGAGAGCTTGTGTAGTTTCGTCTGATAAGTGAAGACAACTTGCTCCAGATTATTGAATCAATTGCTTGCTATTCATCTCGGGCAACCGGCAGATATCTGACTGATGCAGCGAACCACATGTTTTCCTCTGGAGTTTATGCCTCTGATCACAGGTTAAAAGACTGTTGGTCTCAGATTTTTGCAGGATTTGTTTCAAATGTTTGTAGAACCTAATATGTAACTAATTCAGATATTCCATAGGGAGAACATAATATACATAGTATTCATGTCAATGTTATCATTCTTCAATTTAGCCATTTCTTGACCGGTACTGAATCCGAAATTGGATCAAAGTATATGTATCCAATACTCTTCCAAAAGTTATTGCAAGCACATTTATTTATTTGCTTAGCAGGCTGCATATGCAAATTACTTGTACTGGTGTCTGGTGTTATATATACAGTTGTAAATACTTGAAATGGAAAGAAACAGACAGACCCCCTTGAGAGTTGACGACTGACTCTTAATTCCAATTTCCCATGCCTTTGCCCAAATGGTACCAATAAAAAAAGCCTTTTAAACTTCACTCTGTTATTTTTCCCCTCATCTCCCTCACAAAACAAGGAGGATAAATTCACGGGTATGTCGAAATATTACCATGGATAGAAATTGTCTCAAGAGAAGTGGGGTTGAGCGAGTCAGACCCCGTTTCAATTTCTTCTTCTTCTTCTTGAGATTTTTGAACACTTGGGTCGTTTCAATTCTGTCATCTTTCTCAAAATCAGCAGCTCTCTGTTACTTAATTTCTGAAGAAGTTGGATCCTGTGTTCTTTTTCCTTAACATCCGAAGAAGTTGGATTCTGTGTTCATTTTTCTTTTTGGTTCAGTAAGAAGGGTGAACCTCAAAGTGGAGCCTGAGCATGGGCCTGTGTACTTTGAGCTCAACACTGGTGCCAAGATACCGTCAGTTGGGCTGGGGACATGGAAGGCTGAGCCGGGGCTGGTCGGCGACGCTGTCATTGCTGCTGTCAAGGTGATCTTTCTCTTCACATTTCCCTAATTTCTATGTCAAGGTTTAATTTTTTTTCAGAATTGGTGTTGTTTTGATGGGTTCATGGACTTGTGGGCTGAGAACTGTTTGTATAATTTTCTCGAAAATCCATTGCTAATAGGTCCGTAGAACCTCTTGGAGTTTGATAAACATGTCATTGAACTCAATCCACTCATGGCATTAGTGCTTTAATCACATCTTATAAAACCTAGAAGACCAAATTGATTGGCATGGTAAATAAAATATACATTTATCGTAGTTAAGGCCAATGGAGCTAAGAAGGCAACTACTAAAAAATTCCCCTACATTGCTTAAGGGTCTACTTGTTGTAGAGGGAAGAAATCAGTCGCCAACAATCTTTGCATTTCATCTCTAAGGCACAATATAAGATGAAAACCCAAGTGAAGCTCATTAATGTTATTTCAAATTTGAAGTATAGTGAGTAAGAATTCACATATTTAAAGCTGAAGATACCTGAACAGTTGGTACGTTTATTTCAAAACTGAAAATGTTCCCTCTTTTGCAGGCTGGTTATATATACACTGACTGTGCCAGAGTTTACTGCAACGAAAAGGAGGTAAGGAAATATCTAGCTATATTTTAAGCTTTTGAAACTCTTATGTTTGTCAAATTTTTTTTATCTAAGCAGAAATTTTGTGAGTTGTCAATTTGATTCACACGGTTGGCTTGGTGCAGGTTGGTGCTGCACTAAAACAGCTGATTTCCACCGAAGTTGTGAGGCGCAGCGACCTTTGGATCACTTCTAAGCTCTGGTAACATCAATAATCTCCAAGATTATATTGATCACCCTTTGTTCCACCATTGATGTACTAATTTGATGTATGTACTTGATAACTGTATGGTTGCCATATTCCAACTTTCCTTCGGAAAAAATAAAAAGATTATATCTTAGGCGACTGTGATTTCAATGTTTGAGCTTAGTATAGCATTTAGAAATTTATATGATGAAAATGTGAAGGACTTTCCTCTCTTGCAATATAACCTTTCAACTTTAATAAGGGTGGCAATTTGGTTGGGTGGAGGGCTTGTATGCATCGGTCAACCTCGTGCCATTGGTGTCAGCAACTTCGCGACCAAGAAACTGCAAGACCTATTAAAGTATGCCAAGGTGCCACCTGCAGTCAACCAGGTTGAGTGTCATCCAGTCTGGCAGCAGCCCGGGCTCCATAACTTCTGCAAGTCAACCAGTATCCATTTCTCGGTAATGCAAAATATTCCAGTCATTATGGCCTGATTTGTTGGAAGAAAGGTGTCGAGATGAAATTATCCTGTTCTTCAGCTCCTCATTTGTTTATTTTCTTGTGGAAAACATGAAAAAGTTCAACTGTTTGTTTTTTTTTTAAAAGTAGGATTAATTTTTATTCTATATAAAGTAGCAGAAGGAGATAATTCACATGATAATACTGCATTTTGTTCTTTATTTAGTCCTTTTATTACCCCAAAAGTTTCATAAAAGGAACTTTTCTGTTGTTATAAATTTCTAGCAATGCATATGCTTGCATGTACTCATCGTGTGTGTTTGTTATGCAGGCAAGGTTGCTTCGAGGGGCCTTTGCGGGCAATGAAACAGAGAGTCCATACAAAAGTGCAAAGGCTTAGGAAAGTAGTTAGTTGGTTAGATTTATATTTTTAGACATACAAATTCTCGATCCAGCAATTTGATTATAATTTAAAAATTTAAAAACTCTTACAAATCAATTTTTGTTAGTTTTCAAATGTTCTATACCATTAAACTAATCAACTCACTATTTAAGACGTCTATTTTTTTCCTACTTGATGCATAGACAAAAAAATTGAAAATGATTAATTTTTAGTTTATAAATACTTGAAATAATATAGATCAACTTCAACGGAGTGAATTTTGTATTTGAATGTCGGATGTTGGTATTTGTATGAAAAAAGATTCGGTCTCAAATCCTTTTGGAAGTACACAACCCTAACAATGTGTAGCCTACAATTGTATGGATTAAACAGTGAAATAAGTCGATCTCACGAAACAACGAGCTACGTGTGTCCTATAATAGAGCAGATTTTAAAGTTAAGAAACGAATAAGTTAGCTCGTGAAAGAAGAACCAGAAGCCTCCCGTAAGAGAGCATCCTCTGAAGTTAAAGGAAGAACAAAATCGATTATTGATCTTGTTACTCTTAAATGAAAGTTAAGAAAAGAATAAGTTGATTTTTCGATTTTATTATGACAAAAAGGCATCTTAGAGACAAACAAGTGAAGACATGTATAAACAAAATTTTATACTGAACTTAAAAGCGTAAGTTTTAAGTAGAGATTCAATTTTTTATTTATATGTACTCCTTTTGACATCCAATATTTCCGCGTGAAATTATTCAAATCACACATGACTTAATAAATCTCACCAAAAAAAAACAAAATATCTCTCGCAAAAGAGCCACCTCCAAAATTAAAATAACGCTAATTGTACTACTAATATTATACTAAATTATACTACTATTTGACTACAAGTGAATCGCACTAGTAATTCATGAGGTAGATCCCTCATGTCAGTCTAATAGTAGCATAATACAGCATAAAGTTAATAGTATAATAAGCATTATTCTCAACGTTAAGGAAAAAAAAATTTGATTTCACAAAAAAAAGACGTCGTAAAAATACATCCTTCAAAGTTATCTCACGGAAAATGAAAAAGATGTCTACCATAAAAGAGGAGACTCCATAGTTAAAAAAAGAGAATTAAGTTAATCTCAGAAGAAAAAAAAAATCAAGACATCTCCCACAAAAGAGCAGTCTCCAAAATTAAAAGAACGAATGAGTTGTTCTAACAAATAAGAAAGAAACAGAGTTTCCCATCTCCAAAACTCCATAAACAGCACCCTCTTATTATTACCTGCAACTAACCACATCTACATTCACCATTTTCCAGATTTAGTGATCATTTCAAACCTCTCACATGAAGGGTAAATATTTCAATGGCATCACCATTCAGGGGCGGACCGAACAGTTGACATAGCCCGGCGCATTTTTCATATATTACCTTAAACTTTTTTCTATTTTTGTTCTATTTCATATATTACCTTAGAGCCTTTTTATTTTGGTTTCCTTTTGAAAAATTTATTTTTGATTCCGCTCTGATTTTGTAGAGAATATTGTTTTATTCTTTTAGCAAATTCATATAATTCATAAATATAATTCATAAGTATATGTTATAAAAATTGCAGCGCACTCTAAAATTTATTCCTGGCTCCGTCACTGATCACCAATCACCCACTTCACCCACCAAACCCCAAACCACTACTGAAGCTAATCGCCATTGACACCATCTTCGAGTGCGGCACCTGCAAGGCCACCGGCAACCGGCGGTGGCAAAGCTCAGAAGAGGAAGATCGAGGTGGCGGGTGCTTTGGATGCTTGGACAAAAAACAATATTATAGGTACATTAATTCTCCCCTCGATCATATGAGATTGTTATAGTTCATATTTTGGAATTTGAATGCTCTTCATGGTTTTCGTAGGTGAATAAAGGACTCCATATGATGATTGGAGAAGATGACTGTTCAAGATTTGATGCTTGTGTCTTCCATTTGTTTCATGTACTGCACAGAGTATGTCTCAATTGTTTGGTTGATAGACTGATCGTACTATGTGTATTGTTGTATTGAATTATACAAATTATCTATTGTAGTGATCAATTTCTGGCATTCTTGTGATCGTAACACGTGTCCATCTAGCTCTAAATAGGTGCGTGACACGTAGCCACTTCTAGAACATCCGTGCAAGAGTCTTCGATCAATTCAAACTCCAAACGGATCGGGTAGTTAGAAGTAAAAGATAAATTGTGTTATTAGGATCTCTATCTCTAAGCTAAATCTTTATTTGAATCTGGCAATTATGCATCGGGAACATATTATCTATATCTACAGTCAGACACAGATTACCAGATGAGGAAGAATTCTCACTTATTCAGTTCTAACATCCTCTGAGATAAGAAAACTTGATGTTTAAATAGAGTTGGACTCTATAACCTTATTCAACCGATACCACTTGTATAAATAACTAACCCTTCTAGTGAAAGGGGATGAATTGACCAACCAATCAAGCAAGCAAGAAACGCACACTAGAGAAACTCCTCTCGTATTCGCTATTATCATAATGGAATTTCTCTCCATCTCTCTGTGGTTTTTTTATATTTGAGTTTTTCACGTAATTCTTTGTGTTTGTGGTGAATTTTCTTTGCTCATATCCAGAAAACTGATGCGTTGGTTAATTCCCTAAGAATTACGCACTGCATCTATCTATTGTTTGTGTCTTAAAATTTTGGAAGGGTGTCTTCTTTTTGTTTCTGTCGTGAGATCACGAACTAATTTGTTCCGGGCTAACCTATTCCTAATTCTCTCTTTGGTTCATACACCTAAGCAAGCGTATTTAATATACCACGAACTTAGCTCATAAGCTGCTATAATATTTATTATGTGAGCTAGAAAAGCAACACTGTATGTTGGAACTGCTACAATATTTATGTAACATGTTTAACTTTATAGAAACCCTAACTTCGGAGTTAAAGAGGATCATGTTGTGGGCTCAAACGTAATACTTCAAAAAACATAATTTAAGTGAAGAGGCACTTGATAATAAAATATTAATTAAATTGTTAACACAAATCAACGTGAGGGAATGAGTTTTCTCAACACGAGAATCAATGTATTGAGCCGTAGTGAGAGTGATTTTAAAATTCCATTGTTGATTTTGTGGGCCCATCGCTTTTAAGAAAATCAACAATATCGAAGATTCGAGTCCAGAGAACAAGCTACAGAATTCAAAACTCAAAATGGAAACACAAATGGAAGAAGCTTCATGCTATCAATTCAATGGTGAGTGAGTGATGCCCACCCATTACAGGATCACAGCTACAACAGTGACAATTAACACTTGCAGAAACACCCTCAACGCTCCCTTCGCCACTGCTCCCATTATTTTTCCTGAAGATGATCCCGAGCTTCCACTTCCATGGTGATACTTGTTCTGAAAACTACACGAAGTTTGTGGATTTTGACCATAAACACTTGGAACATAAGTAGTACGACAAAGATGAGCATACGCATAATATGGACCATAACATGGTGCATATTGCTCGTAAGGGCCATAGATTGTCCATAGTTTGATAAAATTGATCTAGACTTTTTTTGACATGGACTTGCCATCTTCATGTGAAGGGGTATTATCAAACAATGAAGAATTGAAATCATCTCATTATCTTGAGTTGGTGTTTGGTGACATGTCCTCAGAGTATGCCCCAGGGAAACATATTAAGTGGAGAGATCCATTACTAGAAAAATCTACAGCAAATCAAGTCGAAGAATCGAAGATGGGAATATTACCGCCAAAACCTCCAAATTTTCATTATTACACAACAATCCTCGCCAAAGTTATTGCATGGGTTGGGCCAGAGCGTCCTAAAGATCGCACCAGGCTCTAAACCTTGGGCCTTAAATTTGGGCCTATACCATTATAGAGAGCTTGACGATGCACTGTTGGCTATTGCTTAAACTCTATTTATGTAAGCGTTTTGCATATGTTCTGAAAAAATGGAGTATCAACACCCGTTTCATTAAAATGAAGTGAAGTATCGCCACCCGTTTCATTAAAAAGAAGTGCATATGCGTACGAAGAGTTGAGCTTCATCCATCTAATTTATGGATTATCTCTCTTTGAACTGCTTTCTTCTTTGAAAAGAAAGCTTTGGATTTGGCTTTCAAATATCCTTGTATTGCCTTACCAAGCAACATATTTACCTGTTTTTATCACAGTTCAGAAATAGAAGAAACAATCTGCCACATCAAACATCCCAAAATCAAGCTCCCTCAGTATAATGGTTAACGAGAGACCGGAAGCTCGACAAAGTATAAAATGCAACAAGATCAAACATTTCCTTTCCTTTTATTTCCTCATTTAATCTTCCCAAACGACCAAAACAGCTTAATATGCACAGGCATGAGAAGATCATCCAATGACATAACTGTTCAACATTTATTGAATATATTTCAATTAACTGTTTAATATTCAAAGAAGTATTTCAATTAAGAACAAACTCTGAAACGAGATACACCAGTGCTCCTCTCTGGAGAACGCCCGCAGCACTAAACATGCAAGTATGGCCATGGCACTGTTAACAAACTAAATTATCTTTCCCTATTTTCTCGCTAAAATGCCAATTTCAAAAAAATAATGTCTGGCACGTGTCGACAAATGTGTAAAGCTTCTTAGAGTGCGAGCTTTCAACTCATCATGTGGTTGACCTACGTCTACCGCCGTTCACCTGCCAAAAAGTCAAACAATAACTGTTTAATGTAACAATATTTTGAGGTGGATAGATAAACAAGGTGGCCAATATTACAAATCATTTTTTTTTTAAACAACATTTTTAAATCCAACGATAAACCCACACATGCTACCAACAAGGCTGTTTACGAGTTTACAATGAGTTGCATGCATTCGGCAAGATAATTTGCATAGTAGAAAATTTAGGTGTCACCTGGTTCTAATTTTTCAATGCATGTTAATACCAAGTTCATTAGCAAGCTAAATATGGAAAAAGTCATGTTACACAGTCAACTGTTTCCCCTAAAAAGAACACCATTCGTACGCTCAACATGTTGATTCTGCCTCTTAAGTCTTACCATTCTTAGCATGAGCTTCCATTGTTAGTTATTTGCCAGGCACCTTTCTGCTATATCCATTCTGATATATCCAAGGTTAGCGAATACATATAAAACCAAGATTATCTTCACACTTTTACACACCATGTAGAAGTTTAAATACCCATACAAGATGAACACTGCAAGCACCTCCAAGCCTCAACCATGTTCCTAGAATCTACTACATTAATATATTCCATAAATTCTTATGCTAGGTCATATCCAACACGAGGACAAACTTCATGGTTCGTATTGGATACTTATACAGATAATTTTGAGCATTCTAAAAGTGCATATTTTAAAAGTTAAACATGTTAGAAAATTTTGGTCATTGAATAGAATAAAAACTGTGAAAGTATGCAATACACAAGAAATTTTTAAATAATGCAATAACCAATTGAATATAACTAATTTTCCAAACAATTTACATGTGCACACCATGTTCATTTAATTATATTTTAGCCATGTTTGCTATGGGTAAGATTAATGTTTAATCACTCTGTGTCATAAAAATCCTAACAATATGAGAATTAATCTACACAACAACATACACATTTTGTCCCCTCTGTGGAAATAACTTATGAATCACATTGTTTCACTTATAAGGGAAAAAATACACGCTCTTTGCCATGAATTCAACTGAAGACGAGCACACAAGAATATTTATCCAGTTATTCAAAAAGCAAAGAGGGAAAACAGAAAATGAGAAAGAAAGAATGGACTGAGACCTGTGAGGGTAAAAAATGAATACAGCTCACTTCAGTGGAAGAATTTTGTGGGTGTAGATGACACCTTTATCACCATCCACAACCTGTCCATTTCCTCTTAATATCCTACAAGTATTAGGGAGAACAATTCAGATAAAGCTGCAGAAATGCTATAGAATTTCCATCCATGCCTATGAAGTTTTTTTATAAATTAAAATAAACACTACATAACTAGAAATGAACATTAAGCAGAAGGGTTATGATTAGAAATGTCCCTCCATTTAAGGGGAACATACAAAAACAGGTGGCCCCGAGAGCAGAACACAGTAAGCTACAAAAAAGAGTTAGTAAGGATAAAATATTAACAAATATAACAGATTCATAACAAAATAAATAAGAAATGGCAGACATAGATTCATTATAGTTAAAATGGCAGTCTAAGGTTCCATTTGTATACAATAAAACAATAAGTTCTACTTTTTGTTGCTAGTACTGAGGCTAAGCCTGCAAATCAGAAAAAAGGGACCTTTATATCTAGATCAGGTGTATTAGCGACAATCAGGATCTTATGCAATGAACTGTCATTGGGATTAACCTGAACATTTGACCACAAGACAAGCACAAGATTTAATACCTTGTTCCAACTTTTAGCCAAAAATTTCAGGAATGTTTAATAATATAGTCTCTTGATTTTGGATGAGGGGAAAAACAATGCATAATTCTGGGTTCTGTAGAAAGTGCATGATCTAAAGATCAGTAAAGAAGGGAATTGGTCTTATTTTCTTCACGCAAACAAAATTTGTCTCCACAAAAGATTGGTTCGAGGTTATGGGTTCAATAGCCAGTTTATTAAATAAGCTATAGTCTGAAACTTATAGAAATTGTTTAAAACTTGCCAAAGTTGACAGATATGAATGGATGTTAACCATCGTTTCAAAAATCGGCCGATTCTAATGTATATTAGCAATATCCTACTGGTTTTTGAAGCAATATCCTATTGGATTTTGAAGTACCTGATATGATATAATATCGCCCAATATGAGGGATGATATTGCCAATATTGATATTAAAACTCATTGGCCGTGCCAATGCCAAGATTTTAAACCATGATATCAGCCGAAACTTAGCCAAACCAAAATTGCATGTCAAGTTTGGATCGGTCCTCAATGAAACCGAGACTAAACGGCTGAAACTGTGATGATGGCTGAAACCTACAAGTGGCCTTTGGAATTCTTTGGCAAGAACTTTTAGTCAAGACTGTACACAATGCCATTTGTGGGGAAAGGGTGGATAATGATGATGATCAAATGATCCTAAAATAGGACAGCTCCACTACATTTATCGTGATTATGGTTGAAATATGAAACCAGACAAAATATGGTAACACTAGTTAAAAGATGTTCAAGGCAAAAGGTTTTGGTATCAAACTAAACAATATAAAAAAATATCGGTGTTGATATCAGTCGTAAGTTTTTGGTATCAAACTAAACAATATAAAAAAATATCGGTCAGTGTATCGGCAAGAATCGCTGTCAGTCTTACTTGTCAATGTCTGGGGATATTTCAAACCTTGCCTTTTAAATAAAAGGTACTGCAGTTTCTATCATTCTTTGAAAAAGATAGTTCTAATACTATGGAAGTCCTCAAATTTCTAAAGGATTGCTCAGATGAGCATGTATTCTTACACCAAGGCAGTAGAAGAAGAAACCATTAACTGTAAGAATATGTAAATACCCGTAAGGGACCTAGATACTAAAAAAATAGCATTAGCAAAATAGCACATACCATCTTGTTGTTAGCAACCCTTCAACACCAACAGGACCGCGAGCATGTATTCTACCCGTACTTATGCCAACCTTCATACAGAAGCATGATTTAGAAAATTATTATAACAGTCATCAAAACAACCATAACATGCTGTTCAAATGTACATACCTCTGCGCCCAATCCAAAACGAGCTCCATCACAAAAACGTGTGCTCGCATTGTGGAAGACAGCAGCACTGACAGGGTAAACAGTGTCACTTATATCTATTACAAATAATACAACAACAAAGTGGAGCCAACTATTCAAAGAAAACATATTATAAAAGCAAACAGTGATTACAATTAGATTGTCATAAGTCTACATGAATAAAGACTCCAACATACCTGTCAACCCGGTGGAGGAAGACCTCCGCAACTTCGCTGTCTTCAGTAATTATGCAGTCAGTATGTGCACTGGAAATATAGCAGGAACTAAAATTACATATTTTCAATATAAAATTGACATTTTAATTGACTATTGCCCCCACAAACTGATTCTGCGCGTAAGCTATTCAAGTCAATTAGAGTTAGGAAATGGGATATTCCAAAAGATACCTTCCATGCTTATTTATATGATCAATTGCAGAATGTACATCATCAACGATCTCAACTGTGCAAGCCAATGAGTTGTACTCGTGATTTAAGGAATGCGTCAAAGGTATGTCTAATTTAGCACTAGCTTGGGGTCCACCGTAAAGAGAAACTCCTGCAATGCATGTAACCCAATGATTTTAGCAAAAAATATGAAAACAAGTGATGTTTATAGATGAACCTGCAGAGGCCAACCTGTTACATTCGAAAGCTTGTAACCTTGTAATGCATATTGGATTATTCAAAGTTGAAATGCATATTGCTACATATTTCTGGTGTCATATCTAAAGATAAATCTAACTTAGCGCTTGCAGAGACTAAACTTGTAAAGGTTATCAATGATCTGTTCAAGGACCATTAAAGGTTAAGATTGCAGGGCCACATCCAAAATTTGATGGAACATGGCTGACCAGCCTTTCATATTGCAACAAAGGTGTGAATCAATATTGCAGGAAATTTCATGTTAAATTCGGAGCCGATGCCAGGTACGCATACTGCATATATGTTGCACAGGATTCGATTAAGGAGTCGTACCCACGTCAAATACATGTTTGATACTTGGATAGTCTTATGCTTGATGAAAACTTGTTATATACATTTTTTAACATGCCCTAAAACTTATAATGTATGCTAGACGTATCAAAGCTGTACTTGGATGATCGTTCCACATTTTTAATTGATTCCCAAAATAATTTATATTATTTTTCCAGGTTTTTAATATAAATCTTCTATTGTTCAGATAATAACTGATGCACATATCTTGGAAATATATTCATGCTCGAGTTAATGTGCCTTTTGTATATACTACAGATAAAACATTAATTGACACCCACATATATAGTATTATAATTGTGTTATCTCTGTAACCGTGAAGTATCCATCTTGAATCCTTAAATTTTGTTGTATCTGCAGACCAGTGGTACGGTATATCTGTATCCCATACCCATACAACATAATAATGCATAAACCACCCCCTCGTTTCCACCTACCTGTACATCTAATCATTTTGAAAAATACTGTGCAACTTATCAACCCCACCCCACACCCCCAAAACAACAACAACAACAACAACAACAACAAACAGAACTGGGGTAGATGCCAGTTATAAACTTTGTAGGAACATGCCTACCTTGAACTTTGAGTTGAACTATTAGATCATTAAATCCCTTATTCCCCAATAGATCCTTGTGCACAAGAAGTGTTTCCTGCAATAGCAAGCACTCAGTCAAAAGTTACGACAAACTGTCTTAGAATCATTAACATAGAGAGCAAACCAGTATTAAAATTTGGACTGAAACAGAAAAGTACCATTGCATTACAGGCTGCAGGATAATCAGTCTTTGCATCCAAAACAACATGTGTTGCCATATCCATGTTGGCTAATTTGTCAAGATAAACATGACAGATTCCATCTGGACAATAGAACTAAACTTTGTCACAACCCAGAGCTTAAAAATCTAATGATTATCCAAAACATTTTTTTTTGCCCTATCCATGTCCACAAGAAGAATCTTACCGGAATGACCAAGAACCGGAATCTTCGTAGACTCCTTGATTTGAGATACAAGCCTGTTGCTGCCTCTTGGAATCACGAGATCAATGACATCATCAAGCTGAAAATAATTTGGGTGGTGAAGAATGCTGATGACAAATAAGCCAGTATAACTTCTCTTGTACCTCTAATACAAGCTCACCTTTAGAAGATCAGGAATTTCATCTCTTGATGTGACAAGTCCAATAAGCTTTTTCCCTACATTATCTGGTATAGATCCGGTAATAATCTAACAAATTAAGATATTAATACACAGATTATATAGTAAAATTTTGAGAAGACAGATAATCTCCCCCAAATATCTTAGATATTAGACACTAACCTTATGCAAGATTGCATTGGATCTCATGGCTTCTTTCCCACCTTTCAGAAGAAGGCCATTCCCACTACGAACTGCTAAAGATGCAATCTACACCATCAGGCCAAAAGAAAAAAAGTTGCTAACATGAATAAGAGATGCATATAAAATCGAGAAGAAAAAAAGTACAGAGTTTTTCTTTTGTGATAAAAACATTAAACCAGTTAGTTAGAAGTGACAGGATAATATATAAAGGTGAGGCAATGAGTAGGGGTAGACCCATGACTGGAAGCAGTAAAAGAGGATAGTGTAGCTGCTAATTTCACAGATAGATGGTCTTTAACAGAGATTAATAAAGAAAAAGAATTCATGTAGCCAACTCCAAAAACACTGGGGATAAAAGATTTATTCTAGTTAGTGCAGACGAGTGCATCTGCCTACCCTTTATTGTGCTGACTTCTCCATTTCTTCCACTTTCTTGTTTTTCTTCTCTAGTACTCCTATTGCTTTTATCTCGAGTTGGCCAATTTCATTGTAATTCACCTAACTCTGATTTACCCTTCTCTAGTCACACAGTAAAGCATGTGTCTGCATAGGACAGCAAACAACAAATCAATTCAAACACATTCTTTATGATGCGTATTTTATGGAATTGTTTTGCCAATTTATTTAGAATAGTAGGAAGTGTGTTTATAATTTAGAATTGACTTCCAAATACAAGTAAATCAACCTTTATTAAGTATTGTCTTTTTTTAATATAGGACTGCGACTGCGACTGCATCTGTTGAAGTAATTTTTCCTTTTATAATACACAAATCACACCAAGAAGCATGAATATATGATATGAACAAACTGTATGAAGATTGATTGGCATGGTCTGAAATACAAATATCGTGTATCCACTTGAACTTTAACCAGCCCCAAAGTTTTGATAAAACTGTTGTTGCTACTTGTTGAACCTTACAAAGGACCTTACAGTTAAAAATATCTGCCTTTGTGTGGAACTCAAGCCATCGCAATTTTAGGTAATATGTATTGTGGCAACAGAACTTCGAGCATCTAATTTATGAAGTCAACTCCACAACAAGAAGCTACATTATAATGTTTCCCTACCGATGACAGGGCTTCAGTCAGTTAAAGAGAAAACAGAGAAACAAAGAATGAGGGGTTCTAACTAGTGACTTTGAGGCACAACATAAAAGCTAAGGAGATGTTTGTTTGGACATAAAAGACCGTAAAAGACCATAATTCGTAAATGACTTATGGCCCAATTACAACTACGTTTGGACCGTTATTCGTAAAAGACTAACACAACTCAATTATCACTCACTTGCAACCCAATTACCACTCACTTATAGTTAATTTTGCGGTCATGCAAATTTATATTATTTTTTATGTTAATATTAATTTTTTTAATATTTAGCAATTTTAATATTTATTTGCAATATTAAAAAATTTTAAATCACCAAATAGTTAATTTTGTGGTCAATTTTTTCACTTACGACTTACACATTACGACGATCAAACACCATAAAACATAATACTTTCTTACAACTTTATATTACCAATCAAACACCGTAAAACTTACATGCATGTAACTCATTTACAACTATAAAAGAATTTATCAATTATAACTTACAAATTACGGTCAATTACGACAACTAAACAAACCCTAAGTGGGCCAACTGAATGATGTCTCTTTTGCATTGCATTGGTTTACTGACTAGAGAATCTCCTTTACATTTTTATCTTTACAATGATTGATCAGAGCACTCTGAGTGGTTATGTCATTTCTTAGCACAGGAGAAAAAAACAAAATAACAAGATATGCATTTTGTGTCATTCACACTATTTCAAGCAGGCTTCTAATAAGAAAATTACATCAATGATTAAATGTATCTGAAGTCCAACTTGAATATACAAAAGCTATGCACAAGAACATACTACTGGTTAAAAGAATTGAATATCGTTATGTTACCTGAACTAATGCATCAGGCCGTGACTCAAAAACAATGAGTAGAACACCCAAGGGGCACGATGTCTTCTCCAAGAGTAGTCCATCTGCTAGCTGCGTGATTGATAAATCATAGCCCAGAATTTTAAGTTAGATCATGAAAGGAACAAATTATCATAAATTTCAGATAGCTAAAATTTGCATGTAGTTTGCAATTAGCTAAATGTTTTTGCAATTAAAAAAATGGCCCAGTGATAAAATAAGGAGTTAAGATGAAAATGTTAAATTAGATCATGAAAGGAACAAATTATCATAAATTTCAGATAGCCAAAATTTGCATGTAGATCGAGATAAGCTAAATGTATTTGCAACAACAAAAAAAAAGTTCCGGTGATATAATAAGGAGTTATGATGCAAAATTGCTGACATGTAACATAATGCTAGTTTAAAAGGGAGCATTTTCTCAATCCAGACAACTCACCTCTGTTTTTTTGAGAACCTGGCCTATGGGATCTTCCATTTCCGCAAGTACACGTATGGAGTTCGAAAGGCTTGATACCTATAATTGATTTATAAACAAAAGTTTATCTATAGAACTGGCTATCACTTCCAAACATAAAGAAGACAGGACGAACTGATCAAAAGAAGTAAATCTGAATAGGAATAATAATAAAATTGTAAAACTGAAATGCAACAATGATTTCAATTCCTTGCCTTTCCTGGCTTCAGAGTTAGCCGAGATATCAACGATTTCTCATATCCTAACTTTTGGGCAGAAACAACATCAGCCTCATTTTCAATTCTAATTAGCTCCTCATTTGCTTCTAAATCATCAGCAATATCCAGCAAGATTTTTTTTCGTTCGTCTGAAGATAAGCTCTGAAAAATTGATTACAATACATAACCGATCAGCATAAACACCAAAGCTGCCTCTAAACAAGATTTACAATAATATAATAAAAAAGATATTGGGAGATTTGAATAGAAATCATATTCTAAACCCATGGGAAAGGCATGAATATTGATGATGAAGAAGATGAAGATAACAAAGAGAGTTCGTTGCAGTATAGCTTTGGTACATGGCAAGAGTATGTATGCCACATTAGCAAGGACATATAGAATACCTGAAGTCGTCTAGAACATTCCCTTGCTGAAACAGCCATCTCACGCGCGCTAGCTTCCGTAGGCAGTACCCATAGATGTGCATCTCGATGGAAAAGTGTGCCAATTCTCTCTCCATTAAGTACC
Organism: Agave tequilana; assembly: GCA_038442645.1. NCBI lineage: Eukaryota > Viridiplantae > Streptophyta > Magnoliopsida > Asparagales > Asparagaceae > Agave > Agave tequilana. The sequence goes on along the minus strand of JAVJIF010016927.1, from coordinate 14,465 downwards.
TTGATGATGTTATCGGTGGCAAAACCACTTCAACAACAAAGAAAACAATCAAAAGCTTACTTTGGCATGTCTCCTATCAGGTAAAGGGGTTGGGGGTGTTTTTCTTTTTTTCTTTTCAGTGATCAGCAATTTATTGAAATGGTAACTTTTGAGCATAAACTTTCCAGTCGCCTGTAATCATAAGTAAAACAGGAAAATCTTTTCTCCACTAGTATACATTCAAAATTTGAAGAGTTTATTTCATATTAAATATTAGTGCAGAAGAAAAAGTACTGTGCCATGCTGAACACGATCGAAAGTATCAGCATCCTATACTTGCCATAAGAAATATTGTAATGGTCAGAACTGACATGAAGCTGAAAGTACCTCGTAATCACAACAGGGGTTCCTCTTTCAGAACAATGAACAGCCGCCTTCACTTTTGTGGTCATTCCACCTCTTCCCACCCTGGATTTGTCTCCAAAAGTAATTTCCTTCGTATGTTTTTCCTTAATGTAAGTATAAATGAGCTTTGAACGAGGTTCACCAGGGGGGCCACTGTACAGGCCCTCCACATCACTAAGTAAGACAAGGAGATCAGCATTCAACTCCAAGGCCAGCAAGGCTGCTAAACTATCATTGTCCCAAAAGATACCATAATCATCCTGAGCAGAAGATTGGTGGCTATTAGATGAGTTGACAGACTAAAAGGTAAAATGGGTCAAAAAGATAATGGATAAAGAGATGGCTCAACAAGATTTATGCAGAAACCAAGAAAGAAAGCAGGAAATATCAGGAGCCTTCAATGTCCCTTAGCTGAATCTTTAGGCTTCAGTGTCCTGACATCTCCCGCTTTTGTATAAACTATAAATATTGATTATAGAACTGATAGAAAATAGGGAGGAAAAATATCGCCTTTTTCTAGTAAACGTAGCAATTAACTCAGCAAAATAAAAGTTTGTCTGCATCAGAAAATGCAAAACAAGAACCATTTTACTCAGTTAGTTATGGCCAAAGATTTGAATAAAAAAACAAAAGTATAAGGAAAAAACAGAAGAGTGGTATAACTCTAAGTTCTTTAACTTATTAATTTTTCACTAAACTAGTCCATTACAGAGGGCTTCAATTGCGGCCAAAGATGTGGCCACTCCTGCTGCACCTAGGTTGGATTATAATGTAAGAATGTAATTGCATTTAGCTCTTTGAATAGAGTGGTAGGGTATTAGAAACCACTTTTATTTTGACAAGTTGTATCTCAGTGAAGTAACTTAGCATAGAAAACAGTCAGCAAGCTACTATCGTAAGAGACAAATTAAAGAGAATTCCACGCGTTCACATTAGCAGTATAGAAAAACACACCTTTTATATGGATAAAAGGCTCTATTGTTGTTGTATAAAAATACCTCGTATGGAGCTCTCCGGGTACTGATCGCATCATTTTCATTGAAAACAGGGATGACTCTTAGATTCAACAATGAATTCACAGTATCAACTAGCTGCATCCTGAAACCTGGATCCTTAAAGTCCCTATCAGTCACAACAAGTTGAGATGAAGCCACATCCAGCTGCATAGAGAAATGAATTACATTGTAAGAATTTAAAAGGAAGTTATCAACCTAAGTTGAAATGCAGATGCATTATAAATAATAAACGAACTATGGACAAAGTAAAATATTTATTGCAAAAAAATCTGAAAGCATGCCTGGCTGAATAAGGCATCATACAAAGCCATGAGGCCACTCTGACCAACAGCTGCACATGCCTTTCCATCCAATTCTTGCTGTGGCTTCTGTAAATCAGCAAAGCTGCAAAATATACTAGTCATTCAATATTCATGGAAACAAATCCTTAGATGATAAGATTTGTGAAGAAAAATTCAAAGTCTCTATTTAACTTGAAACTTTATATTACAAAGTAGGCTATGAACATATTTTTGCTACCTGCAGTTGACATAGTGTGTATTATTATTCAATTCTAAACCATACACCACACCGCATACACTTCCACAAATTCTTAAAGAATGCTAGTTTATTTAAAGAGTTAGCTTAAAACTGCTATTCTATGAATGAAGTAGATGGTGTAAGTAATCTAAACCTGCTGTTGACCAATCTTCTGTATTTTAGCCTCTGACGGCCAACACCAACTGCACCAGAAGTAACAAGGATTACCTCAAACCCTTGAGTGTTCAGTTCTTTAAGCTGCAAGGATTTCACATAAGGTATAAAGTAGCATAAGATCCAGAACAAGAATAAGCAAAGATTTCAGATCAGTTAAAATATACCACAGGACTCAATTAGGAATATGTGAAAAAGGTTGCCCTTTTGGTTACCTGCTCACAGAGAATTCCTAGTCTTCCAACAGCTAATCGCCCGTCACCTCTAGTGACAACAGCAGTACCAACCTGTAAAATTATGTAGAGTAATTTTAAATCCTGTATTTGAACTCAGTAGTTCTTAGCTTTTTCTTTAAGATATTCAGTATTTCTTAGAAATAAGCAAGTTCCAAGTATGTGTGAATTGTACAACTGATCTAACCTTGCAAGTTTAAAAGATTGAAAACAAGTCAATAACATGCATACAATAAGCTACTTAGATATTTTCCCTTAAAAAAAAAAAACGCTACTCTGATATTGAATTGATAAGCCAGTGATAAAATTTTGTGAAATAAGGATTGAAAAACAGAGTTCCTGCTTTTACTATGTGGTGATGATAACGACTATGGTACCCAAAAAAAAAAAAACCATAAACATAGAAATAAATAAAAAAATGATTTAACATGGAACAAAAAAAAATTTATCTTGATTGAACGAAACAAGATTCTGGATACGTGATAGAAATAAATTGGGAAGTCTGTGTTGCGGTAAAAGTAACATTACAAATTGAAAAGGATAAAAGAAGAAGAAGAAACCACCATTTTAATAATTAGAATTAGAAAATGTGTCTAAGAAAATCATAAAAAGTAGAGGATCTAACCAAAAGTTAATTCTTTTACTTTTACACAAATAAAAACAATAATATTCATAATGATTCGCAACTACTTCCAAATAGTAATAACAGAGGCAGAATTCAGAAAAATTAGAAAATAATAATAAAACAAAAAAAACCGTAATTACAATATTCATAATGATTTCACCCCAAAATTATAATATTCACAAAACGATGAAGAATCAGATATCCTGCTTTAGTAGTGCTGCTAATAATAATAACAAAATGAATACGATGATGAAGACGACAATGATGACTCTAAAAACACTCAGATGAAATATAAACCATCAAAACACATGTTATAAATCCTTAAAAAAAATACATTTTAGGATATTATAATCGAAGAAAACACAGATCAAATAAAAAGAAAAAAAAAACAGGGCGCAATCAAATGATCATAATGATGATGATACTTTCTGAAAAAAAAAAAACGCAGCATAATAATGACAATCATGTTTTATGATCAAGAAATGTGCTTTCCTCCGCCTCCCATCGTAAATTAGGGAACAAAAAAAACACAGATTAAAATGGAGCGACAGAGTGACAGAGAGATCACGCACTTTCACGATAATTCGCTTCACATCTCGAACGAAAGTCCTCGTCAGATCCATTTTGATCTAACAAACAAAAAACCAAAAAAAATAAAGGAAAAAGGGTATGAAATTTTTTCCCAGCGCGCTCTCTCTCTCTCTCTCTCTCTCTCTGAGCTGTTGTAACAAAAGAGGGAAGATAATAACAATCGGCACTTGGATGTTGACCTCGCCCAATTTATAGGCGAGGGGCGTTAGAAATGAACGGGCCCAGATTTCGCGACGCGGCGAGCGTCGAATCGCCACTCTCCCCGATGTCGTCGCCTCAACTCTCGTGATCCAGCGGTGCGGAATCGCGAGGCCGCCTCTCTCTCTCTCTCTCTCTCTCTCTCTCTCTGCTAACGTTTACTTTATTATTAATTAATTTTAAGTGCCAGTGCCCAACTTTTTTGCTCTAATCTCGTGATCCGGCAACTTTTTTGTCCCATTTTTTTTGCGACTTGTCGCGTTGTCTCGCCGATCAAATTGGAACATTGAGCTTAGTTGACACCAAGTGATTTACATTATATACAAGGCATTTTCTTTTTTTGAAATCTGAAAGATTTAATAAAGGAAACCGCATCTAATGTGATATGCCAATCAAATCTTATTGGATAACTATTATGATATATAGAGAGAGAGAGTACAAAACAAACATCAAGTTCCCAAAAAAAACGTAACACATTTTTAACCATTAGATGTTTGGGATATCCCTCGGAAAAGAATATGTCATTTTGCAAAAAACCCCCCCCCCTTCTCTCTCACATCTCAGCTCCCTCTCGATGCGGCCGCCACCTCCCTCTCTCTAATCAGGGCGGAACCAGTAATAAATTTTTGGGTGGGCTACAATTTTTTAACATATACTTATGAATTATATGCATTTCCCAAAGAATATAACAGTAATAAATTTTGGGTGGGCTACAATTTTTTTAACATATACTTATGAATTATATGCATTTCCCAAAAGAATATAACAGTATTCTTCACTAAATCAGGCGTGAAACTAGTAATAAATTTGCTAAAAGAAAATCAAAATAGAAGGGGGTCTAACACTATCTGAAAAAGAACAAAAATAAAAATGAATTTAAGACCATATATAAAAAAATGGGCCGGGCTATAGCGCGGCCCAACCCACCTTTGGGTCCGTCTCTGTCTCTAATTGACCTTGCTTTCTTGATCTCACCACCGACCGGCCACCCACCTCCCCCTCTCTCTCCTCTCTCTTGATCTCGCAACTGATCGGCTGCCACGTCTCGCTCCCCTCTCCCTCGCCCTATCGATCTCGCCACTGACCAGCCGCCCACCTCCCTCTCTCTTCTCTCCCTCTCGATCTCGCAACTGATCACTGCGTCTCTCTCTCCTCTCCTTCGCCCTCTTGAGCTTGCCACCGATCGGTCGCCACCTCTCCCTCGCTTCTCTGCCTCTCGATCTCACAGCCGATCGGTCGCCACTTCTCTCCTCTCTCCCTCGCCCTTGCCCTCTCTCTCTATCGCCCCTTCAGTCGACCTTTCCGGCCGCCGTTGGAGTCGTCCCTCCTCTCTCTCACTCTTCTATGTTCCCTCTCTTCCTCGATCTCGGTCTTTCTCCTTTCTGATCTCCCTTCTTTTTCTCTTCTCGAATCCTACCTCTTCTCGCCCTGCTTCAGCAACCAATCGACAGTAGCATGGCCCACAACCATATCAATGACAATGAGCCTTTCAAAGGTGATTTCTACAAGTTTCAAAAAAAATTAATTTTCTGCTTTCCCAATTTTTTTCTAAACATGAATTTTTCTGTATTTAAGGTGGAGAAATTGTGTGAAATTCAACTTTATAAATTATGTGAAAGAATTAGAATTTAAGCTTTTAAACATATGGAATGGGTTTGAGCACTCTTGCATCCTTCTCATTAGATGAATTATGAGTTAAGTTGATTTCTATTCCTACAAAAGCTTTTCTTCTTTTTTTCTTTTATTTTTTGGCTGGGATTTGATTGCGTTGGGCAAAAAGTTTGGATTTGGATCTGGGAGCTATCATCGAAAGTGTTTGAGTCATGTTTGCAAACTAGTACTATACACACACATATAGGAGTCAATGCTACTAAATTTAAATACATTTCATTGTTTAAAATAATTAAAGCAAAAAATCAAATATTTTGTAATTTTCTTATCTATGAATTAATTAGGTACAAAATAGACGATAGTAAATTATAGATCTATGGCTTTAGACATACAAATTCTCGATCCGCATTTGATCATGATCTAAACATTCGAAAACCTCACAGGCCAAATTTTATTAGGTTTAAAATATTATACAATGTTAACTAACCAACTCACTATTTCAACCGTTCATTTTGTGCCTACTCGATGAATAAGTAAAAAAGAATTCAAACACATTTATTTTTATTTTTAAGCACTCTTAACAACTTAGCAATGTACATCAATTTCAACTGAGTGGATTTTCAAATTAAATGACTTAACATTGAATTTGAATGGAAAACATTCAACTCATGTCATTCCCAAAGACCCAAATCTATCTCTCTCTTTCTCTCTTTCTTTCTTTTTTTTTTTGGGAATTCATCCGGGCAAACGAGGCTACTTAGCGCACCTCGACTAATTTCGTGAGGCATGTACACCCTGCACTGAAAAGTTTTCCTACACATGCCTAAGTAAATCGCGAGAAATAAATTCTCAGATGCAAATGCCCATCAAAATATTCGGGTGATCAATTGAGGAGCGAACTCACCGTCTATATATATATATATATGGGGTTACTGTACCTCAACCGCCGGCTGAGAGAGTTTCTCAGCCGGCGGGATGTGGCAACATCAGAGCCACAAATCTGTCATAAATTTTGGCGGACAAAATCCTGAAAAATCCCGCCTTATTTAATGTCAGTCACCTCAACATTGTATTTTCCGAAAATACCCTCACTCACAACTTTTTACCTTATGTAAAAACATTTCCTTTCAAAAAAATTTACAACTCTAAAATTCACCTGATCATTCTGATACAATTAGTTCTATTGTTTCACAAATTTGATCCGTTTTTTAAAAAATTTATTTGCAACACATGGCGCCAAAGAAATCATCCGCCGAAAAAGGTACTACAAAAACGTTATTTTCAAAAAAATTTAGGGTTTGAGTATTTTAATACTTTTTATTTTTTTTCAGATTTATTTCCGTTTCTGTCTCTTTTTTTTAAAAAAATCTTGGGACCATGGTCGCAATTAAGAAAGAGATTCTGAAACTTTAGATGACGAATAAATTTTTAAATTTATAAATTTTCTAACACAACGATAAAGGTCCTTTTTTTTTCAGGGTTTTTCATTTCCTTCTATTTTTACCATGGTCGTAGTTTTTTTGAAAAAGCGATGCATATGTATGCGACCTTGCTAATAATTTTTTAAATAAATTTTTTTTCATACACTATTTGTCGACCTCGGTCGCAGTTGTTAAAATTATAGTTGCAGATCTGTGCGACTTAGATCGTAGAGTTTTAAAAAAAAAAATTTAGACTTTTCTGAAACCTTATATGACAAATAAATTTTAAATTTATAAATTTTCTAACACAACGATAAAGGTCCATTTTTTTCAGGTTTTTTCATTTCCTTCTATTTTTACCATGGTCGCAGTATTTTTGAAAAAGCGATGTATATGTATGCGACCTTGCTAATAATTTTTTAAATAAAATTTTCTTTCATACACTATTAGTCGACCTCGGTCGCACTTGTTAAAATTATAGTTGCAGATCTGTGCGACTTAGATCGTAGAGTTTTAAACTTTTTTTTTTTGGACTTTTCGTTGTAGACGAATGCGACGTTGGTCGCAGTATATGATACGCCCTTTTTTTATTACATACTGACGACATGGGTCGCAGTTGTTTCAATATACGATGTAGTGTCATGCGACCATGGTCGCAGTGTATTTAACGTCATCTTTTTTTTAATTCCCCGGTCGCAGTTGTTTACATTTGAGCTGTAGATGACTGCGACCTTAGTCGCAGTGTCCACCCGGGTCGCAGTTGTTTACATTTGCGCTGTAGAGGACTGCGATCTTGGTCGCAGTGTCGACCCGGGTCGCAGTTGTTTACATTTGAGTTGTAGATGACTGCGACCTTTGTCGTAGTGTCGACCCGAGTCGATGTTGTTTACATTTGAGCTGTAGATGACTGCGACCTTGGTCGCAGGATGACTGCGACCTAGGTCGCAGTGTTTTAAAAATAATTTGTTTTTTATTCCCTTAAAATTTTTAAATAATCATTGGTCTAAAGTTTTTAATTTTTCTTCATCTATAGGTAAACAACAGATGAAGGTTCGTCTTTTGAGATCGAGCCTAAAACCTATGTGCTAGTTCATAAAGAAATTCAAAAAGTACATTCAGGCCGATTTGTTAGAGGCGATCAAGAATACCCATTTGGCCCAATCTTCATGGCATTCTACAATGAGAAATTTGGGGTTGAAAAGGGTCTAAAATCAAACATTGCTGTACTGAGTATTTTAGACTGGTATGATAGGGATACAAGGACCTTTAGAATTGGGGGCAAACAAACAATAACTTCTTCCTATAACCTACAACGAGCGGTCAAAAAATTGCCTTGTGGGGAAATAATAATAAACAATAACGGAAGTTACCGAAAGAGTAGCTTTTCATAAGGGGTATTTAGTAATTTAACTTCTTCCTATAAGTGGGCCGCAAGTTAGTGCGGTGACAAATATTGAGCCACGTCACCGCAGGCTGAGAGAGTCTCTCAGCCGTCGGCTGATATACATTTCTATATATATATATATATATATATATATATATATATATATTATATATATATATATATATATATATATATATATATAATATATAGTGAGTTGATCCCCTAAGAATGGTTCTCACGAATTCATGTGAGAACTTTCACGTGGGCCGTCGGATCTAATAGAGATCTAGTTTTATTTGATTTGATCTATCAGATCCGACGGCCCACGTGAAAGTTCCTAGAGAAATCCGTGAGAACCGTTCTTAGAGGATCAGCTCCCTATATATATATATATACATATATATATATATATAGACTTGTGTCCTTCCAAAAGGATTCGAGTCCGGATCCTTCCCACTCAAATTCAACCCTCCGACATTCGAATACAAGATCCACTCCGTTGAAGTTGATCTATATTATTTCAAGTATCTATAAACCAAAAAATCAAGTGTTTTGAATACTTTTTGCCCATCCATGAAGTAGGGGAAAAATGGACGGCCTACATAGTGAGTTGGTTAATTTAACGGTGTAGATCATTTGAAACCTAACAAAAATTAGTTTGTAGGGGTTTTTAAATGTTTAGATGATAATGAAATGGCCGGATTAAGAATTTATATGTCTAAAGACATAGATCTAACCAACTCACTAATTTCGCCCGTCCATTTTGCGTTGCTTGATGGATGGGCAAAAAGTATTATAAACACTTGATTTTTTGTTTATAAATACTTGAAATAATATAGATCAACTTCAACGGAGTGGATCATGTATTCGAATGTCGGAGGATTGAATTTGAGTGGAAAAGATCCGGGCTCGAATCCTTTTGAAAGGACACAAGTCTATATATAAATATATATATATATAATTTAAAGATGAATGAATTAAAAAATGCTTCCTTTTCTCGTCGTCCACATTAGATGTTCCACGTGTCCTCCCGCTAAATGTGCTGCAATCTTTGGCGATTCTAATTTATATTTTAATTAGCTTAACTAGGGCTGCGTGTACAATGCACATGGCCCTGATTTTCTCACCATGTCCTGTTTGTATGCTCATCATTCCTTCACGCGAACCGAAGCTCAGCACGAGTTCTTTTGTATCGCATTTGGATCTTCCCTCTCAATAGAATATCCGTTCTCAAAGGACGCATACTCACACATAAGGACAAATCCCTCTCTTTAATTATTCATGATTAATTCATAATTAATTCATTTGCCGTGGAGTTTTGGTGTTTCTGCGGTGATAATCATGCGACGCATCTAGCTCTGTCGCTGTTGTTAGAGTAACATGCAACTCTAATCATAATGTAATTAACTATTAACCAATCAAATCTGAACATTATTAGCATCTCAAGTCTGATGACTGCAAAATAATACAAATCTAACTTAAAATTAGATTCTTATTCTTAATTTACTATATATAAGGAAATAAAAAGTTCTTAAACTAATTCTAATACAATTACAACTCTATGACTAAATGTCAGAACTCACATTCTGACTTTCTCATTTGGACGAGGATTTGAAATATGATTTTCAACGAAGCCCTGTGGTGGTTAGAAAGTGGCTCACGATAGTTAATTACATGCGAGATGTGCAGGTGGGTGGCTGCAATGAGGCTGCTTGATCAATCAAAGTAGCAAAGTTTAACTTCTCTTGAGCATGTAGCTAAACGTGCCCGCAATCAAGCAGGAGACGCGGGAAAGCTGACGAGAGGGAGAGCTGATCAGGAGCAGCACAGTGACTGATTGACGTCTTCACTTGGGATGATCAAATTTGAATTGTTTAATTGCTGCAATTGTCCTGTTTGTTTGTTTGTTTGCTTTAGGGAAGAGAGACAGGGAGAGGATTTTTTTTTCTTTGCTTTGCTTCTTTCTGGTGTTTGATTTTTGAGGAAGGTAGGGGAGCTTGAGGAAGAAATGAATAATTTTTTTGCTCAAAACTAGACTGAAGAGGTGGATAGCGCGAGAATCAAGATCACAACAATAACAACTAAGCCATTTGTCCCAAATATTTGAGAATCAAGACCATTATATTTATTTTTTATTTTCCCTTTCTTTTTAACTCTATGGAGAGAGAGAGAGATTACTTGTTAGTTTCAATTCTCCTCATCACCTCTCCATCTCCTTCCCGCCATCCATCTCCTTTCCGCAATCTCTTTCTTGTCGTTAATCTGTAAGAAATTAAAAGAACTTTAATGCGGATTAAATTGCCATGGATCTAGAATCAAAAGCATCTCAAGAAGAATTTAAATGCATATTCAAACAAACAAATTCCATACCTGAAGCCATTAGTGGAGAATGGATGAATGTTGAAGAGGACCTCGATTCTTTCTTTGATCCTGCAATAACCCTAATGCCAAACCCTTCTTCTCTCTGATCCTTCTCTTTTCACAACCCTTGCAATTATGATGGATATATCTCAAAAGAAATGAGAGAGCGTTGTTTTCTTTACAGGAGGAGAGATGAGGGTCTAACATTTACAAATAACCCCCTGAGATAAAACCACCCATCATGGCCCCTTTATACCTCATGTGATTATTAACTTATATAAATGTAACTTTAATATGGGCATCTATAATATCAGTTAACCTTAATTAGGAATCCAATTGAATAGGGTAGTGGGCCACTTAATCTTTAATGTGAGATTAACATTCTCCCACTTGGACCACTAGCCGATTATGTTAAAACTTAAACAAATAAAAGAAAAGACTCATTTTCAAAAAAATTTTGACTCCATTGGATTCCATACTGAAAAACTTTGACACGTGATCACGAATTTTAAAAACAACAACTGATAAGCCCAAATAATAATGAAATACTGTAATACTGCAATTAGCTTGGACCACCAATGCGAGCCATAGCGGTTATACAACATCTATGTCATACTCCCTTCTATGTACCACAACATTGATAACCCTTACTAATTGAGTCCATAACAAAATGACCCCTGTAATTGTCTTGTTAAGACATTTCCTGTTTAACAAACATCCATACATAATATGTGCACACATAATTGGATAACAGGAAACACAGAAACAAACTTTTATTGCGCAATATTGTCAATTATACAAGTACCAAAACATACATTTACAGATTGCTCAAAAGACCCATTCTAACAACATGTTCCTTGAATGTCTTTGGAGGCAATCCCTTGGTCATTGGATCAGCAACCATTAAAGTGGTACTTATACTTTCAATTGACACCTTCTGTTTCTGAACTCTTTCTCTAACCACCAAGTACTTAATTTCCATGTGTCTGGAACCATTAGAGTACTTTCCATTCTTAGAAAAGAAAACGGCTGCTGTATTGTCACAATATATCTTCAGCGGCCTGGCAATAGAGTCAACTACACCAAGTACTGAGATAAAATTCCGTAACCATAATGCATGATTCGAGGCTTCAAAACAAGCTATGAACTCAGCCTCCATCGTGGATGAAGCAGTGATAGACTGCTTTACACTCTTCCACGAGATTGCCCCACCTGCTAGCATGAATATGAAGCCTGAAGTAGACTTCCTGCTATCTGGGAACCAGCAAAATCTGAGTCCGAATAGCCTATCACTTCCAACTGATCTGATCTCCTATATGTGAGCATATGGTCCTTCGTCCCCTGAAGATACCGCATTACCTTCTTAGCCAATTTTCAGTGCTCCATTCCTGGATTGCTCTGGTATCTTCCTAACATCCCAACAGCAAAACTGATATCTGGCCTGGTACAAGTATGTGCATACATCAAACTCCCAACTGCTGACGCATATGAAACTTTCTGCATTTGACCCTTTTCTAAGTCATTTCTGGGACACTGGCTCCCACTTAATTTGTCACCCCTCATAATGGGTGCACAACTGGTTGAACACAATTCCATATGAAATCTTTCCAAGACTCGATTGATATAACCTTTCTGAGACAGTCCTAGCAATCATCGAGATCTATCCCTGAAGATCTCTATGCCAATAACATAAGTTGCCTCACCCATATCAACCATCTGAAAGTTCTTGGTAAGATTGCTTTTAGTTTCATACAGCAAACCTATATCACTACTGGCTAAAAAGATATCATCCACATACAGAACTAGAAAAAATAAATTTGCTCCCACTGATCTTCAGATATATACACTGATGAACAGTGTTTTCTGTAAATCCGAAAGAGGTAATGGTATCATTAAACTTTATATACCATTGTCTGGAAGCTTGTTTAAGTCCGTATATGGATTTCTTTAATTTGCAAGCCAAGTGTTCTTGTCCTTTCTTTGTGAACCCTTCAGGTGCTCCATGTAAATTTCCTCATCCAAATCTCCATTCAGAAAAGCTATTTTCACATCCATTTGATGTAACTCCAAATCATAATGAGTTACAAGGGCCATAATGATTCTAAGAGAGTCCTTCTTTGATACTGGAGAGAAGGTTTCTCTATAGTCAATGCCTTCTTTCTGAGTGAAACTTTAGCCACAAGTCTGGCCTTATATCGTTCGATATTGCCTTTAGAGTCGCGCTTGGTCTTAAAGACCCATTTACACCCGACTTTCTTACAGTTATCAGGCAATTCGACCATATCCCAGACTTTGTTATGGTCCATAGATTTCAACTCTTCATTCATAGCATCAACCCATTTACTAGAATCATTGCATTCTATGGCTTGTGAAAATAAAACTGGATCTTTATTTTATCCCAATATCATAATCAGATTCCTGTAGATACACCACATAATCATCTGAAATGGCAGATCTTCTTTCCCTTTGAGATCTTCTCAAAGCTGTCGGTTGTGGTGGTTCTACAACATTTTCAATGGCGATATCCTCATGGAGTGGTGAACCAATATCATAATGTTGTTCTGGTATCTCAGCTTGATGATCAAGCTGAGGGACAACAATTTCTCTTGAAGGAAAGGGTATTGGGATATTTACCCTTACTACCTCAAGATCTACCTTTCTTGGTTCATCACTCCCACTAATTTCACCATTCTCAAGGAATCTGGCATTATCAGTTTCAACAATTCTTGTACTATGGTTAGGACAATAAAATTTTTACCCCTTAGACTTTTCTGGATAACCAATGAAATACCCAGATATTATTCTTGAGTCTAATTTCTTTTCTTGTGGATTATATATTCTAGCCTCTGCTGGACAACTCCAAACATGTAAATGTCTTAAACTGGGTTTCCTACCAGTCCACAACTCGAAAGGAGTTGTTGGGACTGCCTTACTAGGAACCCTGTTCAAGATGTACATAGCAGTCTCTAAGGCTTCATTCCACAATGAATTAGGTACATTAGAGAAGCTCATCATGCTCCTAACCATATCCATAAGTGTTCGGTTTCGCCTTTCAGCAACACCATTCTGCTGAGGCGTACCTGGCATTGTGTATTGAGCACAATACCATGCTTTTCTAGAAATTTGGCAAAATGGGTTAGGATGTTGTCCTGACTCATCATATCTTCCATAAAACTCACCACCTCGATCTGATCTAATGATTTTAACTTTTCTATCTAATTGTCTCTCGACTTCTGTAATGAACACCTCAAGGATGTCAACAGCCTGAGACTTTTCATGAATTAGATACACATAATCATAACGTGACAGATCATCTATAAAGGTAATGAAGTATCTCTCTCCCGTAAAACATGGAATGGAGAGTGGTCCGCAAATATCTGTATGAATTATTTCAAGAAGCTCTTTACTTCTTGTGGCACCTTTCTTGGTGTGTTTGGTTTGCTTTCCTTTTATGCAATCCACACACACACCAAAATCAGTGAAGTCTAGGTTATCCAAAATCCCATTCTTCACTAATCTTTCAATTCTATCCCTGGAGATATGCCCCAGTCGTCTATGCCACAAGATAGAAGAATTTCATTAATTAAGCCACGTTTAATACCAACATTCGAATGCAGAGATAAAGAGATTGTGCAAACTCATCATTCAATGAAATTTTATATAAACCATCACATAAAATTCCGTGTCCAACTGACATTGAATTATACATTAAACTGAGTTTTCCACAACTGAATAAAACAGAATATCCAACAACATCTAATTTGGATAATGACATTAAGTTCCTAGAAATCGAAGTACATAAAAAGTATCTTCAAGATTCATCTGATGACCCGTCTCTAAGAGTAGTCGGTAAGTACCAACAGCCTCGACTCACTTTGAGACGGTTCCCCATAAAGACAAATCTCTCACTTTCCTTCGGTTTCCGGGTTGTAAGGAATCCCTGCATTG